>APFE030150280.1:146920-185240 GCA_000404065.3 Pinus taeda | reverse complement strand
AAATAAAAAAATTATTGTAAATATTTAGAGGCACTTATATTTTATAATTCTTTGGATGGAATATAAGGGAGGCCTATTGAAAAAGATATTAAAATGTGTTTTACTAATGAAGTGTTTAAGATGTTCCAGATCATTGACCACACATAGCTAAAGAATATATAGCTTATGAGCGGAAGAAAATTCCTTATAAATTAAATAAGAAGTAATGTCAATATTTCTAAGCAATAAATATTCTTGAAAGTTTCTAACAATGTATATACTAGCAATTTCACCTCATGTTGCAATGGGAACATTGTAAGGTTGTAGCATAAGGAAAAGTGGCATTGATGAGAGTTGTTGGTTGAAGCAAGTAACTATAGGTTGAAAGGTGCAATGGTGAAGTTTTTCATTCCAAAAACTTGTGCAACATGTATACCTTGTGATGCCAATACTTGCAAAATAAAATGGGTCTTTACCATAATCCACCCAAAGAGAACAAAGATACTTAAGAAAGAACTACTTTTAAGTCTTGTTTGCAAATTAACAAATTGATAGGTTTTCAATGTACTTCACATTTTCCATAAACAAACTATTAATATACAAAAATGATGTCAAATTAATATGAAAAGATTACATAATACCATGTTTTTTCTTGACACAAGGTTGCCTCAGAGTGGTTGCAGCCTCTAAATATCCCTGCTTTAGCAACAATGGAATCTTGCAAGTGAAATGGATGAACAGTAAAGGCTTGATAGTCACAACATTTAGGTCATATGAGTATATGTTTTCAAATATTTTTCCTACAAACACTGTATTTGATTTAAAAGTTAAACTTTGTCAGATCAAGTTGCAATTTCTCTATTGACCACTTGACACCCTACAAATCACTACTGAGAATGTGAGAATGCATATCTTATCAAGAAAATACATTTTATTTTTTACTTTTCACAAGAGTTAACAAACACCTTAAAATGGCTATCCTATGCATGCACATTGATGAATTTCTTTTCTTGAATGTATATCCAATCAATGCCATGCAAATGCTAAGAATGATCAAAGGCCTTCTGTCCACTCCAAACACAAATGCTTTTGAAATGCTGACATAATTGTACCATGAAACAACATTTAATTATGAAGTACATTAGACTCTAAATTTGTTTCCAATATTGTTGATGATCTAAAATCTCAATCAAAGTCTAAATAAAGCCATATAACCAACTAACTTGCATGGAAATTTGAATGTCGCACAATTCATTTTATGTAGTTGGAAAGTGTATGGTGATTGTTCCAACCACGAGTTTATCTGGTTAATCTCATCATTACGTGTTATCACCAAAGTTGTTTTCATCATTATTATTATGATTCTTTGTGCTAGCAAAATTTTTGCCTCCCAAATCAAATCATTCAACCAAGAGTGCAATCACTCTTCATATTTTTTGATAGTGTTTCACTGTTTAATATCAAGTAATGTTTGGAATTTTTTTTCATTAAGAACAACTTCAATCATTGTATTCAAAGTGATGAGCCATTGCACTCTCAACAAATGTAGCTTGATTTATCATCTTGTGGTATTTTCATATTGGTTAGTCAATTTGTGGTCTGAAGTAATACTAAGATTATATATTTTATGTCTAGCAAACAAAGCGAAAAGGAAAATAATTTGCAACTATACTATTGTTGAGAGAAGTGATCTACCAACATCTAACCACAACTATTTTTGTACCTCCCTTTAGCACACAAGGAGTATCTACATTATGTTATATTTAAGAAAATCCATTTCAGTTGCTTTGCTTATATATGTGATTCTCTTGTGATTCGATATATGTGCATGAGTTTTAAATGTGAAATTATTCAAACATATATAAAAATTCCTTGTAAATGCAAAAAATGGATTCACCATGAAATAGAAGTAATGATTGCGTAGATATCCCATTGGAAATTTTAGTACAATCCAATCTGAAGGCCAAACCACTTCCAATCTTGAGCATGTAACATGATAGAATGATAAAGGAAAAGGTTATTTTTCATTACATTCTTCATAAGGAGAAAAAAAAAGAGAGGGATTGTGACCTCCAAACACAAAAGAATTGGATAAATAAATTTTAATGTCTAATCTCTCATTTTTGGTCCAACAATGAATTTCATATCCTCACAAACAAGTTTTTGGAATGATTTAGGTTTTACCAATGTATCCATGCTATGAAGGAAAACCCGGAAACTAAAGATAACTTTGAATTAGTTTATACTTAAGTATTTTTTGTTAAAACTCCACATACAACAAAACAAAGAAAATTCAAATTCTACTTACCACATGTTTTTCTATATTTTCTAGTTTGAGAGTAGGATGAACCCATCCTGTGTGAATGGCCTGCAAAATTCCAATTTGATAGAATAATTATCATACACAAACATATAGGAATATTTTAACCATGTCATCAAGAAAAAACTAGGTTTAAAGTTTACCAATTTATTGGAACTCATAAATAAATGGTTTCAAGTTTACACTTTCGCAATTTATGTAACAATCATGGATACACAATACCATTTGAATTCAGAAAATCAAATGGAATGAAGAAATAACTTATTTTGTATACTTATGAGAAATAGATGGGAGTTTCTTTGACATTAGTTCTGACATTTTATAGGAATGACTTATACATTTTACATGAACAACCTATAAATTCAAAAGGCCAGATTTCAAGAGTTCTCCTTTCCACCCAAGTATCATATAGGAAAATAGTTTGTAACTTATATTCTATTGCAGTAGACTTCAAGAATGCCAATAGGATTATCATATTTAAGCACAATAGTCACACAGGTCATGACCCATGCTCACATAAGTGGATCAAATCCTACCCCATGTCCATTAAAAATAAAAAGGGTTGTAGGTGCAAGAGGATACTCTATGATCCTAGAGGGAAAAAGTAGTATCATATGCTAATTGCCATGGGGTAGCACCAAATAATTTTGCCACAACATCTGCCATTCTGAGGGGTCTCCATTTAGAAAAGGAAGTTGAGGTAATATCATTGATTGTACTAGGTGATTCCTCAGTGATCAATAGAAAAATTCTTCAGAAAATGTCACAAGTGGATAACAAACTTTTTGTAATCATAGCTTGAAAGCCTTGAACAAAAGAGGAAGCAAGCACATTAACAAAAATATCATTCTACCATGTGAAGTGAGAGCTCAATGTAGAGGCTAATATTTAGGGTCAAGGATGCCACTGAACTAACCAAAGGTGAGTTTGAAAAAAATTGGGTGCACTCACCATGAAACACCCACTAAGATTATGGGTGTGTGGCCTTGGGAAGAATGAAGGGAATTCACATCACAAACATGTGCGTTGTTGTTGTTTCTATTTTCATTGTTTTTATTTCATTGCAGGGGTCTCATTTCTTGACTTGACATCATAGAAGCATAATATGCTCTATTTAAGTTGGAGTCCTTGGGAGTCAAATTCCAGGAGCATTCAAGAGAATATATCTCTATATTATGATGGCTATCTGTCCTTCTAAGAGCGAAGGATTTGATAGATTTAAATAATTGAAATCATTGAGATGTAGGAGCATAACTCCCTTGCAATGAAGATGATTTCCTCAGTATAATGTGAAGTATTCCATTTTCACCCATACATCAGCGTCCATATGTTCTCTTCCATCCAAGGACATAACATATTATCCAAATTTAAAAGAACCAATGGAATTAGAAAGCCCGAGAACTATTCAAATATGAGTATCTTGACATTTATGTATTAAAAAAACAACAAAAGTGTGTACCCGATAATAAATTGTAAGGCAATAGTCTACATCATCAAAAACTAATGAGCAAGGTTGTTCAATTAGAGATTTTGAAAGTAATGAACATGGGTGTTCAATGAATGCATGAGAAATATAGATTAAGTGATTTCATGACAGTCATTATAACAGAGTTAAGACAGTTAAGGACTCAACACATGGCTTTCACCATCAGTTATGCATGTCAATAGACATTTTCTTTTCATTTCAGCAGACTCTATTCACTCAACTTACCCTTCCTAGCCACTACTTCCTTCCTAGTAGAAATTGTAATATTAGATTGACTAGGCTTATACATCTCCCTCAAAGTGCAATCTATGACATGATGATACAAAGCCTGGCATACAAAGAAAATGTAATTTTTAAAGCTAAGTTGTTTACACAATCTGAAAAGCATTTCCAACCTTTCATACAACCCTTGTATAGTTTGAAGGTTGGCTTGCATGTTTTTTCCCTCAAATTTGGGGGTAATGCTGACTGAATATTAAGTCTAGCTTGGTAAAATATTGTGCACCTTGGAACTAATCAATTAATTCAGGAGCATTGTATCTTTGTTCATAACAATGTACTTGCTCCATGCAGGGCAGTCCATATCCATCCACCTGTTTCATATTCCTTTGGCACTGAGATAACAAGAAATCCACAATGCACATGGAGAGGTACTTGGTTTAATTGACCTTTGCACTAAAAACTCCTGCACTTGACTTTTAATCTCTTTACTCAACAAAAGAAAATTTCTGCATAATCCCTTATTTGGAAGTGCTAAATTTGATTGCAAATTTGTCATGTTGAATTCTCTTTCAAACGGAAATCCAATAGTGCATATGGAAAATAGAGAATTTCCATAGTGGAAGGTACGTACCTAGAACTTGATAACCAACAATCAATAGGCCATCAACAACTGATATTTGTTAAAGTAGATTATGGTCTACCCTCTTGTGTAAAAAAAAAACAGTGATAAAACAATGGCATCATCATCCATAGGAAACATTGTTAAATGTACAATAGTACTTTGAATAGTCTAAGGGAATTCATTGTGCTCAAAGATTAAGATTGAGGTGAAAATTTTGAGTTCAAATCTATTGGACAACACTTAGCTCGCATTTAAGGTGAGATGGATTTTGAATTTTACAGAAGTTATTGATTTAGATCAAGCATTCCACTTTGCAATGAAGATTCAAATTAAGCATTTCTATAAAAGTTCTTGGATTGTGCTAGAACAAAAGTTCCATTGTGGGTAGAGCAAGTAGTTTGTTCAAAATTTGAATTGCATCAATTTACTTGAGCACATGCATCAATACTAATTCTTGGTGCTAAAAAAGAACATGATTTTCCACATCTAAATATTCAAGAGAATTGAAATTTGTAATTACTAAAATGTTTTGGAACAAAAGATATGAAATATCACCAGAGAAAACTTCGTCCTATACATGCAAGATGCAAGTGCTTCTTTATAGAAAAATGTTGTCGTTTATACAATAATATCTTTACTAGTTTTTACTTCTCACATGCCCATATAAAAGTTGATATTTAGAGGGAATATGAACTAAAAGAATAAATGATTTTCTAAGATGGTATTAAAGAACCAAACAGAATTCAAGACATTGACCTTCAAATTCCCAAAAGATAAATTGTATTGGAATGCATAAACTATTTTCTAGGATAATATTAAATCACCAAACAAAATTCAAGATTTTAACCTTCAAAATGCTCAAAAAATAAACTGCATTGGAAAAAAGAGTAGCTAGCTTACTTAGAGACAACATTGGACTCTTCCTCAAGCCAAGTGTGTATTTGGGGCATATTGTGTTTGAAGATATTGCGGTCAATTTGTGGTTTGAATTAATACTAAGATTATATATTTTATGTCCAACAAAAAAAGCGAAGGGGAAAAGCATTTGTAATTATATTATTGTTGAGAGAAGTGATTTACCAACATCTAACCACAACTAATTTTGTATTTCCCTTTAGAACACAAGGAGTTTCTACATTATGTTATCTTTAAGAAAATTCATTTCAATTGCTTTTCTTATATATGTGATGCTCTTGTGATTTGACATATACAAATGAGTACATGCAAGATGCAAGTGCATCTTTATAGAAAAATATTATATTTTATGAAATAATATTTCTACTATTTTTTACTTCACACATGCTGAGATAAAAACCGTTATTTAGACGAAATATGAACTAAATGAATAAATGATTTTCTAGGATGATATTAAAGAACCAAATAGAATTCAAGAGCGTGAACTTCAAAATGCCCAAAAAATAAACTGAATTGGAAAAAAGAGTAGCTAGCTTACTTAGATACGACATTGGACTCTTCCTCGATCCAAGTGTGTATTTGGGGCATATTGCGTTTGAAGATATTGACGGTCAATTTGTGGTATGAAGTAATACTAAGATTATATATTTTATGTCCAACAAACAAAGCGAAGGGGAAAATAATTTGCAATTATACTATTATAGAAAGAAGTGATCTACCAACATCTAACCACAACTATTTTTGTCTTTTCCTTTAGAACATAAGGAGTTTCTACATTATGTTATCTTTAAGAAAATTCATTTCAAATTCTTTTCTTATATCTATTATGCTCTTGTGATTTGACATATACGCATGCGTTTTAAGTGTGAAATTCTTCAAAAAGATATACAATTGCCTTGTAAATGCAAAAAATACATTCACCATGAAATAGTAGTAATGATTGCATAGATATCTCATTTGACATTTTAGTACAATCCAAGTTGAAGACCAAACCACTTCCAACCTTGAGCATATAACATGATAAAAATATCAAGGAAAATGTTATTTTTCATTACATTCTTCATAAGGAGAAAAAATGAGAGAGGAATTGTGACTTCCAAACCCAAAAGAATTGGATAAAGCAATTTTAATGTCTAATCTCTCTTGTTTTGGTCCAACAATGAATTTCATATCCTCGCAAATAGTTTTTCAAAATCAGTCAAGTTGTAAAAGTGTATCCATGCCATGAAGGAAGAACTAGGAACTAAAGAAAACATTGTATTAGTTTATACTTAAGTATTTTCTATATTTTAAAATTCCACATGCAACAAAACAAAGAAAATTTGAAGTCTACTTACCACATCTTTTTCTGGATTTTCTAGGTTGATAGTAGGATGAACCCATTCTCTACGAATGGCCTACAAAATCCAATTTGATAGAACAATTATCATACAGAAACATATAGTCATATGTTCACCATGTTGTCCAGATTGAACTAGGCGTAAATTTGACCAATATATTGGAACTTATTAATAAATGGTTTCAAGTTTACACTTTCACAATTTATCTAACAATCATGGATATAAAATACCATTTGAATATGAAAAATCAAATGGAATGAAGAAGTAACTTACTTTTTATATTTATGAGAAATATATAGGAATTTCTTTGACATCCATTCCAACATTTTACTAGAATGACTTATACATTTTAGATGAACAACCTGTAAATTCAAAAGGTCAGCTTTCAAGAGTTCTCCTTTCCACCCAAGTATCATATAGAAAAATAATTTGTAGCTTATATTATATTGTAGTAGACTTCAAACATTTCAATAGGATTATCATAGTTAAGCACAATAGTCACACAAGTTATGACCCATGCTCACATAAGTGGATCAAATCCTACCCCATGTCCATTAAAAATAAAAAGGGTGGTAAGTGCAAGAGGATACTCTATGATCCCAGAAGGAAAAAGTAGCATCATATGCTAAGTGCCTTAGGGTAGCAACAAACAATTTGGCAGCAACATATTCCCTTTTGAGGGGTCTCCATTTAGCAAATGAAGATAAGGTAAGATCATTGATTGTCTTATGTCATTCCTCAGTTATCATTAGAGAAATGCTTTGGAAAATGTCACTAGTGAATAGAAAGTTTTTTGTAAACCTAGCTTGAAATCCTTAAACTAAAAAGGAGGAAAGCACATTAAGAAAAATCTTATTCTACCATATGAAGTGAGAGCTCAATGTAGAGGCTAATCTTTAGGGTCAAGGAGGCCACTGAACTAACCAAATGTGTTTTTGAAAAAAATCGGCTGCACTCTCCATGCAACACCCACTAAGGTTATGGGTGTGTGGCCTTGGGAAGAATGAAGGGAACTCACATCACAAACATGAGGCTTGTTGTTGTTTCTATTTTCATTGTTTGTATTTCATTATATGGGGTTCATTGCTTGACTTGAAGTTGGACTCCCTCGAAGTCAAATTCTGGGACGATTGAAGAGAATATATGTCTATGTTATGATGGTTATCCATGGAAAACTTGGACTAAAAGTGTACGAATTTAGCCATCAATAAAACAATTTGAATTTTATGAGCCAAATATAATTAGATTTTATAAAAAATTAATAAAATTATGTATTTACAAAAATGATACACTCTTATATTTATAAATTGTAATATTTAAATTTGATGAAAATTTTAAAATTCTATATTCAATTCAATAATAAAGTTAAACAAATTCAAATTTCACAACCTTAAATATTCATATTTAAATTTATCAATTCAAGGGTTGTTGGCAAGGACCCTCTTTCCTTATTTAAGATAAAATACTCTCAACACCATATAACATTATGGATACCCTTTTCTATTTAAACATGGCTCTTTATAAAAATAATTTGAATGCTTATAAAGTTTTACCATTATGCTTATAAAGCTTATAATTACATTACTTCACAGTTTTACTCTGCCATTCCTCCACAAGGCAAACCTTGAACACATGCAACATGATTGAATGATTGTAGAGTTGTATTATGATGAGTTTGTATTTTTTAATTATTTTCATATTTTTTTATATTTTAGATATGTTCTTTCCCTCAAATTTAGGGTTTAGTGTTGACTGGATATTAAATCTAGCTTGGTAAAATATTTTGCACCTTGGAGCTGATCAATTAATTCAAGGCAGTGGATCTTTCTTCATAACAATGTACTTGCTCCATGTAGGGCAGTCCATATCCATCCACCATGTTTCATCTTCCTTTGGCACTGAGATAACAATCAATCAATAATGCACATGGAGAGGTACTCAGTTTAATTGACCTTTGTACTAAAAACTCCTGCACTTGAATTTTAATCTCTTTACTCTACAAAAGTAAAGTTTAGCAAAATCCCTTATTTGGAACTGGTTAATTTTATGGGAAATTTGTCATGTTGAATGCTCTTTTAGACAACAATTAAATAACGCAAATGGAAAATAGAACATTACCATAGTGGAAGGTACATACCTAGAACTTGACAACCAACAATCAACAGGCCATCAACAACTTATATTTGTTAAAGAATATTATGGTCTACCCTCTTATGTAAAAAAAACAGTGATAAAACAATGACATCATCATCGATAGGCAACATTGTGACCTTCAAAATTCCCAAAAAATAAACTGGATTGGAACACATAAATGATTTTCTCGAATAATATTAAACCATCAAATGCAATTCGATATTTTAAACTTCAAAATGCTCAAAAAATAAACTAGAATGGAAAAAAGAGTAGCTATATTACTTAGAGACAACATTGGACTCTTCCTTGAGCCAAATGCATAATTGGTGCATATTTCATTTGAATATATTGGTGAACTACTTTACGTCACTCCTAAGGAGGAGGACTACAACACCCACTCCCAACACTGTCATGATTAAGTTCGTTATGGCCATCCTCGGTCTGTCTATGTAAATTATCTCTAGATTACTATAATTGATCGAAGAAAAATGAGTGGAAAATACAATAGTTAAGTGCCTCAAATGGGTTGGTCTCGCTTCTGCATGAATGGGTTGGTCTCGCTTCTGCATGGCTGCCTAACACAGTAATTGATCTGCATCTCTCCAAATCCGAGCCAAATCGAAGAGAAGATGGTCACATTTTTGTTTACAGGAGAATGTAGGTTCATTTTTCAGAGCAGGTCAATAAATAATAAACCACTGATCTAATTGATTATTAAAAATATCTTTGATCAAACCATTGAAAATTGTCTGATTGTCTAACATATAATCTAACAAGCACAGTGATGACAAGTGGACAAAAGCTAAGTTCATTTCAAAGAGGAATACTTTACGGTATAATTATAATTTAGTGTAAATTTGAGATACAATAAAATTGTCATATTCATTAATGAGATAATTTAGTTTCAATTTTAAATACAATAAGACTGCCATATTCATTAATGAGATAATTTAGTTTCAATTTGAGATATAATAAGATTTTCATATCCATCGATGAAATAATTTAGTTTAAATTTGAAATACAATAAGACTATGGTGTGCATCAATGAGACTAACTCATTATTAATTGTAATTCCAACTACCTCAACGTAAGAGCAAGTCATCACTTGCGAGCCACTTTTAGCCAATGAATTCACCATTTTTTAAATTCTCAAATGTTTGCAATCTTTGCCGGCTCTGAAATATTTGATGTTCGCATTGTACTAAGTTTGATAACGTAATTTGATGTGATAGAAGATTGTACATTTTATTCACTCACGACATCTGGCTACTGAAATATGATTTCAAAATAAGAGTTGAGCTATTTGAACCAATCAAAATCCAAATAAATAAAATTATATTTTTTTGCAATATTAACTTTATAAAATATTTGTTTTATTTTTTATTAACCGTAAATTAAATGAATGCATTGTGGCAGGGATAATAATGATTTTAAAGTAAAATAGAGTAGAAAAAACTTTATTGGCATCCATGGAAAACCTATACAATATATGAGACAAATATAAAGAGTTACACTAAAATTAACATCACATTTTTTGTTGGATTTATTGCAAATATCGTATGCACTACAATAAACTCATTTTTTTGGCAATGCTCTAAAGCATCCTTCATATAATTTCTTAATTTTTTATCAACCAATTATGCAAGCTATTAAATTATTCATCTTTATTGGGTGCTTTTGTCTTGTTCATACACAAGACAATGTGAAATGTGTCATCACATGTACCTTACCCTCAATTTTTCCATGTTTCAAACATAAACATACATGTTTTTCTTGGCTTATGTTCTTTTGTCTCTAGGTGATGAAAACTTACCTTTAAGTCACAAATTATACCTTTTTAGCATAGAGATTTTGAAGGGAGCATTACCATGTTTATGTAATCATTGGCTCAATCTCACGTTGATCTTGCCACAATATTTCCACCTTCGTACCAGACCACAAATATCTAATTGTTTATCCAACAAATATACGTCCTAAAATCATCCAATGTTCATTACATTACAATCCCTTATATTAAATTGCAAACATTGCTTAGTGAAATAATTTTTTTTATGTTCATATACTTTATATTGATATTTCTCTTTGTTAGGGTAATATACATGTAAATATTACCCTAATAAATTGTTTTTATTATTAATATTTTTAAATTCTCTCAACTCTTTTCCATGGAAAACTCTAGGGCCGAATTTTCGCCCTTCGGCGAAATTAAAAGGTTTTAAATTTTTATTGGGCGAATATTTTGTATCATAGCACATTGTTACAAATCGCCTCAAATTTATTTTATAAAAAATTAGGTATAGAGGTTATCCCACCTTATTTTAAGGGAGACGGTAAAAAAAGTAAATTTAGCCCTTGAAATTAGGAGTTACAACCTTCCATTCGCCCTAATTTTCAGGAATTGGTATCTACGATAGTTATTTGGTCCTCCCCATTCTTTGTAAAAAAATGTTTTTTCTTTGATTCAGTGGTATTTCATGGTACTGGGATTAATTTTGAGAAAATGAGCCTCATTTTTTTGGAACAAATGATCATAAAAGAATAATTCTTTTTAATTTAAAAATTCAAGTCCCTTATTGTCATATCTATTTAAAGATTGAATAGTTCTCTTTCCATCTTCAAAGTTTTCTTATGTTTAGTCATAATCATATACGAGGGTTGTTCGCAAAGTTGTAGAATTTGAATTAAGAAGTCAAGATTGAGAATAGAAGTACAGGGTTGTTCGCAAAGTAGTGAAATTTGAATTAATAAGCCATGAATCAATGTACAATTGTATAGGTAAGTTTGCGTTTTAATGGATTTTGGGTATATATTTTTATTAATTTTCTGATATATACTTGTCATTTTCAAATATTATTTAGATAATAGATCTTTTGAATTTTCAATCTCGTTAAAATAATTAATGTTTGATTCTTTCTTTTAAATCTTCCACCCATCATTAAGTCAACATCTGTGAAAATTTTAAAAATCTCTATTCCAAAACGGTAATCCGTTATGTTAAAAAATCAGTAAAACCCAAATTCCATCCTTTATTTTGTTACTTACGCTTTATCTTCAATGTACACACTATTCAAATTATGTTTCTATGAAGAAATGATAAAGTAGTTGTTACTATTTGAATACCAAGATGTTGACAGCTTGAAAAAATCTACCAGAAGATCATTTCGCTAGAAGATGCCCTATTAAAAAAAAAAAATTAAAAGTGTTTAAATTTTATCGATTAAAGTAGTTGATGTTATTATTGGAATAGTAAGGTGTTGGTCGCTTTTAAAAATTCAGCCGGAACACAATTGAATGGATGTCTGAAGACATCTTATTAAAAAAAATAAAAAAAAATAAAAACAGATATATTTAAAATATATGTATTATCAAAACAAAGAGTGTCATCCAAACTTTCAAGATTGAAACGAAAAAGGTTATACTAAATTAGAATTTAAGAAAATGAATAATAAATTTGAAACTATTTACTTCAAATAAATTTCATTCGCAAGATGAAGATGGAGGAGATATTTTGAGCGATTTTATATGCATAGATGCCATCCAATTTATATTTATTGGGTGCCCATAAACATCAACAATCATTGACATCCTATTCATATATATGGTAGCCATGAAGAGGAGAGATATTTAACATTTTGAAGACATTAAAAAATTACATGTGGTGTGTGTGTGTGTATTAGTTACAAATCTATTAGATTTCTAGATGGATTAAATTTGTTCTGTGCAAATATTTTAGCCAATTTTTTCACTATGAATTTTCAAGACATTGAATCCATTTTATTCATTCAAAAATATTCAATGTGACTAATAAATAAAATGTTTTAATATGGAGGGTTAATTAATATTGAAATGTATTCAAACATATTAATAACAAAAACCTCATTCTAATGTGGAAAATATATTCCATAGATAAAATATTTCAAGAAAAATATTTAAATGTGCATATATTATGTATGATTAAAAAACTATATATTCATTATATAAAGCAATTGAAAAAATATTTTTTTTATGGCTAAACCATTTTAAGTAGTCCCATTGTGGTCCTTTTTTAAGAATATTTTTTGGTAAATTTTATTTGAAATCAAGAAAAGATGTGTTAGAATTGCAAGTTTAAGCTATGTAATTTACACAATCTGCATTTCTCATGTAATCTTTGAAGACATTGAACTCATTTTTAGCATTAAAACATATTAAACAATGCAATATTATAATCAATGCATAATATATATATATATATATCATATATATATATATTATATATTATATATATATATATAATATATATATATATATATATAATATATATATATATATATATATATAGATATATATAATTACAAATAGATTAGGGTTCCAGATATTATTGTGTGCAAATTTTTTAGTCAAAAATTTCACTATAAATGAGGTTTACCTTGGAGCTATAAGATTGCCTTTCTCCCCTGAAAGAATCTTATATACTCTCTCTCCAAGATTGAAATCCAATCTAAACCAACACAAACATGTATGTGTACACTGATTTGATCATGTGTGCACAAATTTGCTGTTAGTTCCAAATAATGCAGTTAAGTTTCTAATTAAAGAGTTGATCCTCATATCCCATAGATGAAAACATACATGCAAACAAAAAAATAACTGTGATCGCTCTCAATAAGAATTTGAGGCATTGTACATAGAAATTTTTATCTAAAAATCTCAAGAATCACTTGGATAAAGAAAAATATTCATGGATAACCTGGTTTTCAAAATCCTGGGCTATAGAGGAACTATGTCATTTGGAATTTTCCCTTACACAATTATATTTTATGTCTGAATTTTTGTTACATTAATTTTAATCAAAATAATTATTGAAAATGGTCTATATTTGTTTTACCTCTAGTTTGGTGTGTAACAAGTGAGGTCATATTTTAATAATAAAAAAAAAGATTACAAGGTAAATGAGTATGATTAAGTATATGAGGCATAATATACGCCTCTAGTTTCATGCATAACATTAGCAAAGAAAGCTTATGTTCCATCCACATTTATTCCCTAATAGTATACTATAACCATAATATCAATTGACATGGCATGTTCATCACAAGCTATAGCCTTATGGATGTTTATTGTCACATTCACATCAAGAAATAAATAGAGATAATTATACCTAGTAAAAATTTTATACTATCATATAAAATTCCATTTACAATAATTACATTGGCATATATAACATTGATTTCCCATTATGAATAAATAGTAAACCTATAAGAATATTCAACATTCAACATTCAAATACTAAAATACTCCAACAAAGTGCATTGTATTAATCAATTTAATAAACAAACTAAAGGAAAAAATTATATATTTAAAAGTTGAAGGGAAACATTAACTTAGGTAGATAAATGTTCCACCCAACCATACACTCTATTGTGCTTATTCTTTTTATACTAGGCCACCCCAATTGAGTCTATGATACCACTAAGGAAAAATAGAACATTTTAATGGAAATCATTCTATATTAGGATAAACAATTATGTATCCCATTGTCTCACCACTATTTTTTTCCTTGGAACAACACAACTATTTTGGTGACACATTGCTTTCCTTACATAGAAAAAGGAGAATACCCTCCTTATCTACTCAATATTACCTCAAAAGTCTTTCATCTCTCTCTCTATGTGTGTATAGAGGGTCTAGATAATATCCATTAACTCCAACAACATTTAGTTAGTTCTTGACCTCTTTCAATTTTTAAAGGCTTCCTTTATTGGTCGTTCAACCCACACTATGCTTTCCTCCTTAGATTTTGTCCATGACTTTGCCATCACATAGCTTGATATTTTTCCTGGATCCCTTTCCAACCCAATTTTTGAATCTCTCTATGTTCTCCCTCTCTAGAATTTGCTTCTTTTTCAAGGAATTAGCTTCTAACCATTTGAATCTCTTCCTTATCTATTTGCATAATCTATACATATTTTTGTAGTTCTCATCACATGAATTCAAAATGGTCTCTATCATTCCTTGATCATCCTCCTATTATGAATCAATACCTATTAAAACTACATTCATGGATGTTAGCACCAACCAAGAGATAATGGTTTACCTCTCCATCTATTTATTTATATCTTATAACCTACTTCTCTTCCATGTGAGTTTTCTTCTCTATTGTGTCTAGCCCCATGCATCTCTCTTCAATATTCTTTGCATAAGTTCATAATGGTCACACACCATTTGGGAATGTGAAATGGCATCCACCATTCATCTTAGAACAAAAATTAATTATGTCATTCAGGTGATAATTGTATTGTATTATGTTGCTTGTCTTAGTCCAATAATAACCAATAATGAATCATTCCTTCTTCCCTACAACTATTCACATACATGCCTCTAAGACTACATGAATCATTGCCTCTCTATAGTCAAATTCCTACATCTAATCATGATTTTGTTCCCTCCCAATCAACCACATGTGTGGGGGGTATAATGATGAATGAATCAATCAAAAAATCGCCTCATCCCCAACACCCCATGAGACCTCATTTCCCCCCTTATTCTCGGGACATGATTTTTTCAAAGGAAATGTGATAAAATATATGTTTTATCACTCTCACAATTCCCATGATGAAGGTACTTATCACCTTTATTTCGTAATTTTGGAAGGTGTACATCTCCACAAATACCACATGTGTTCCATTTGTAGTTAAGGTTTCTAGACTTTTAGTAAGGAACATGGTGATGAAGGAAACAAAGTAAACTTTGGAAAAATGGAAAACTAAGGATTATTCATCATGTAGAACCCACTAGTACCCTCTCACATTTCCCATCTTCTGCTATCATAATCCCCTTTTATGTGCTCTTATCTCAGGTAGATCTATTATTTTATTATATTCATGAAAGGTAATACTTAAATTATTCAATTTACCATAAAATTTCTTCCTCATGGTGTAAATAAAGCATGGTAATTAAAATATACATGCCAAAAAAAACTGAACATTTAATCATAATTAAGTATAGTTAACCAATGGGATTCAATACTAGTATATTCTATCATATGCCCCTTCAAATAACACAATCATAAATATTATCTTGTCATTAACAACAATTATTTTCCTCATTCTTCAGTTGTATTTGTAGTGCCATCCCATTCACTACCTTGGTATACAACCAAACTTCAACATTCCAACATATGCCTATATTAGTAATCAATTAAGCATACATATTATAGAAAGTATCAAGAACCACTTATCTTATGCACAAGATTTCTCAATTCCATGATGCAAGCATATATTCAAATATACGTATGTATTTTTTATTTAATACTTATCTCTATTGATATGCATCTATCCCATATAATGGCTTCCATGGGAAATAATTAATTTCGTTATCCTAACTCACCCATAAGATTCTAGCCACCATCCCACATGAAATTTTATGCCTCCTCCCTCATACACTCACCCTCTATGCTTATATGTCCCCTTCTCTACTTAACAATCCCTTAGGTGATCCATCTTGTCATGGATTTCTCGTGTAAGGAGAGAACTAACTTACTACTAAACATCCACTAGTAGGATATAGCGTGTGGAAATCACAGGGTTCCTTTGTCCTAAGAATGGACTTTCTTCAAGGGTTTCCATCTTCAATAGTGATCATCTACCATGATACACAAACAATTACAATAGATATATTCATAATAATACAAATTATAAATTCCAAGTCCAATTCATAAAGAATATCATATTTCGTAACTATGAGATTCCTTCTCAAAGTGTTTGGATCTTGTGTGTTGTAGCACCTAATCCTTCTTACAAAATTACACTCATTTTCATGTTTGATACCATTCTACCTACAACCTAAACTCTTCAATCAACCAAATAAAATTGAGTATATATGCATATAATCCTTTCTTTCAATATTTACTACCATCCATCAGGTATTCTCAGAATAATATTAACAAACTAATAATTCAATCATTTTTAGTTATTAATCATACTCAATGAAATGGAACTATGATTCAATGCACATGGTTTACTTAACATACCTACCATTACAAGATGAAACTAAATATTTATTCCAATAAACCAATGTGCCAATACTCATGATCACATCTACTCAATCTATCTTTGTTGCTTGATATCAAAATATTGCATTTCTATACCATGTATTCTACCATCATCAATTGGAAGCTCTAGCCAACACCTCAACACATCATCTAGTCACATCCCATATATACCTTAGAAATACTACAAGGAACCTCCTTTCTATACTCTATATTACCTTAGGATCCCTCTCCTCTATACGTTTTCCTCACTATTTGCAAGAAGGTTAAAATCTACAACACCAATATAAGAAGGGAGACAATTAGACACTTGTGCAGTAGTATATCCTTCCATATCCATCAACAATATGGTCTCACACATTAGCTCTATTGGAATTAACTTTCATGTATTATACAATTTCATAAAATGATTATGTTAGCCATTCACTCATTGTAATGTGACTCAATCATGAGATACTAATACATGGTTAAATCAAAAGGATTATAACAATCTTTCCATACAAAAATATTCTTCCTTCATTATATCCCACCTAGGTATCATTATCATACATGCATTCCATCGTAAATAAATAAATGAATGTATAAATTATGCCTAAAGGGATCCTTACTCCAATCATTTCAAGTCATAGATGTTGGCATGATTACTTTTCATACTTGGATAGTTTCCTTCAGCATTCCTGATGTTACATGATCAGTTGATGGCTCGTGGAAACTCACATGATCCCTTAATAAACCTATTGACAAGAATCCTATAATCTTTATTTTTTTCAAAAGGTTTTCTATCATAGGCTACTTGATCATCAAAATTTTCAACCATTGTTGATATTTATTTTGGAATAAATTGCGTGTCAATATTTGAAATGCCAAATATTTGAGTGGACACTCCACCCATTATCAAGGAAAAAGAAAGAAATTAAATATGAAGTGAGTTTAGTAATGAAAAAAGAATATAAAGGTAACGGAAAGGATTTAACCATGAAAGAAGAAAATGGGTTACAAGGAATGGAAAGGGTATTTAAATCATATAAATAATAATAAAGACATCACGAGAAATTTGAGCAATAAAAGATAAATTATCTTCTTTATATATTTGATTATTTAAGGAAAGTTTTTTTTCGTTTCACATTGTGGTGTTGTTATCACTCAGATTTTCCTTGAAGTTGTTAGAAGAAGGAAGGGGGTCCGAGGTAACCACAAACCAATCTATACTCAGAAAGGGCTCTCTATTTATGATTTATCTTTGTTTATGGGATATTAGGCTAGTTATGAAAGATTGGGGGGTTTTGATTTTGTTTGGTGGTGGAATTCAAGAGCAGATGGATAAAACAAGGTATTTGAATCCATTGGGATATGGAGTCAACTGAGGATGGCTTAACTAGATCAGGTCGATTCAACAAACAAGGGCTTCATAGGGAAAGATAGCTAAACAAGAGACAAATGATAGCTTAAAAGGGTGAAATGGTCTTGAAAGGGAGAAAGGGAAATTAAGAATCCTTCAACAAAGTTCAAGATGAGGGAAAGTGGGTGCTCATTAACAAAAAAAAATTAAGAATTCTTTGTTAAATGGTCATAGTGATAAACTAAAAAGCAGGGAGCAATTGAGAATTCCCTACTTATGATAGCTTAGAAGAAAACATTAAGAATATAAACAATTTTAAAGACAGAATGTAGTAAAGTTCGTTTTGAAATATAACTTTTTGTTTATTATTCAAATATGAAACAAATATGAATATTTAAACTATAAAATTGTAAAAAACATAAGAAATAGGTTACTTATTTTTTTCTCATTTGACACAGGTATCCTATAAAAGTCCTTTACTTTATTACTTTGTCTAGCCAACCATACAATAGTTATTCAATAGCACTTCTATTCCAAAATAAAGTGTCTATAGAAATGTCTAAGAATCCACACCCAGTACTTCGAATAATGAATTACTTATACATAATTTACATAAAAATATCTCTTAACTAAGAGAGATATATTCTAGGAAAATGGAATATCTTGTACATGAATGTAGATACGGATGGTATCGAAAGTAGAAACTAAATGTGATCTATTTGTTTGTTGTTCCTATTTTTCTTGAAGGAGCTGGAGGTAGGTCCTATGAATGTGCATCATGTTGTCTTGCTCGTAATTCTGTGCTAGATGATTGATTTTAGCTTTCGCTGATACTTTTTTACTTGTGACAGGTACTCTTGTACCTGTTTTACCATCATTCATCATTTTTTACCAAAATTGACTATGGTAAATGCGTCAATTTACTTCATTTTTTACCATGGTAAATCATAAGATGTCTGTCATGGTGGTCCCCCAATCATCTCTTGGTATTCTTGTCCTTGTCATTTTTCTAAATATTTGATCTCATTTTGTGTATTTTACAAAATTTGGTTGTACTGGAAACAAGTGCCTCACTTCATGCTCAATATAGAAAAGGTTCTCCAAACTATCATGGAGAACTCTCCCTGTGGATAATGCCTTGGGTGCAGATGAATTGGTAGATAAGTTGGCTTGACTATTAGCTTGTTGATATAATTTGTTGACATAATCATCTTGCCTCATTAGCTTGTCATTGATGACTAAGGGACTTGGAAGTCATTTACTTTGTAAGATGCCAAACTTCCCCATAAATTCATCTATGTCTTCCTGCATATTTTGACATTTGCATTCTAGGCCTTGCATTAGAATCCTCTTGGTTAATACTTTCTTTATTTCGAGGATGGTACCAGTTCTATCCTCAATTTTTAGCTGTTCCAACTGATACCTATTTCTGTTGTTTAGAAAGTCTATTAATCTGATAGCCTCTTTAGGCTTCCCTCCTAGTTCTTTATTGGTTTTTTCAATCTCTTGAAGAGCAACTTTCACTAAGTCAATTTGTTCAAAAATGATTTGAATTGATGACCAAATATCATTTATTGATTCAATGATATTGGTCCATAATATCATTTTGATATCAGTCAAAGGCTTTTTAAATGTAAGATCTTTTTCCATTGTTTTAACCTGTTGAGTCAAGCCTTTATTTTTCATCACCTCTTCAGAAAAATTGAATTTTGACACATTATACTTTTTCTCTAAAGTGATGAATTTCTCTTTTACTTTTTGCAGTTTAGTGACCTGGAGCTTCATTTCCTCCTTGGATTTGATTAACTCTTTTGTGCTTTGATTTGAGGTTCCAACCTGTGATGTACCTATACATGTTGCTTCTATAGTTTCAGTTGTTGCCAAAGGGACATTTGGTGCTAGAGCAATTGCCAATGTAGAAGGGACTACTATAGAAACCATTGGCACTACATTTTGAGGCCGAGAGGTCAACTCACTCTGCCCGCTTTGTAGTTTTTTCTCTAATTCTTTCTCTATCTCTTTTAGTTGCTCATTTATCTTAAGGACTAGGTCCATAATCTCTTCTTCATTCTTCTTCTCAATCACTTTAGTAGTCTATGGGTGCATGAGTGGTGGAAATTTCAACTGCTTCCTTAGTGAAACTATATCTTCGTTCTTTTTCTTTATTAGGTTCTCTGTAGCATTGATATCCTTTGGCTTATGGCCCAAATCAATAATCAAATCCTCCAATGTTTTGATTATGTTATCCTTCGCCTATGTTTTGATTATGTTATCCAGTGAATTTTGCAACCTGTGTGCCATCATTGCCTTGCTTGTTAGTCTAGAATAAACCATTTCCCCTATTTGCTTATGCAATTCTATCTGATCTATGGGGTGAATATCTTTGGCTAAGACCTCAAAATCAGTCTTGAGGTAGTCTGCAAGTGACTTAGGCTACTATATTGTGGGCTTTAGAAATATCATCTATATTTTCCCTTCTTTGATGTCATAAGCTGACATCAACCTGGTTTGATTTGTAGGGGCCATATTCAAGTATTGAGTGTAGGCCTTTAGCTTCTCATTCTTGGCCTTTATCTCCTTGAATTTTCCTTTTATGTCTATGAACTTCTCAGATGAAGATCTGAAAGATGAAACTTTGATACTTTGTTGTCTTTCAAGCTCTTGTCTTTGTGAACTGGAAGGTGTCCCACTTGTTGGGAATGTATGTAGACTATCTCCACTTTCTTTCATCAAAATCCTTGTTGTTTCCTCAAAGAATTATTCCTCTGAATATAGATTTAGCTTGTGCCTCTTAGCCACCAAGCTGGTCTGAAGGACCACTGGTAGGGGTAGCTACTTGCCTGTCTCTTTTTAAGCTCTTTTCCTCATTTAGAGGAGTCTCCAAAACAGGGGGTTTTCCCATATTAATCTGAGCTGGATGTGGCTATGGTGGAGCCTATTCTTCAAAGATTTTAGGTTGCTCTGGCATCTTTGGTTGTTCTGATGTTGGAGTACTTGTTCCTTGATCTTGTTCCTGTGGTGGTTCTACTGGGGGTGCACAAGTTTCCTATGTGTGCCTTTGAGAAAGCTCTGTTGTAGAGGCACTAGGCTCTAGGGTTGGCTTTTGAGTAGATCCAATTGGTACTTGTTCAAAAGAGTCTAGGTCAAGTCTCTTTTCTAAGTCTCTCATCACATTTTCTACATCAACTTGATCACTATCCATTTCAACTAGAGTTCCTTCCCTCCATTCATCCATATTTGAATACTGCTCTATTTCTAGGATTTTGTGATGGAATGGTAATAGCTTATGTTTCATTCTCCTATCACAAATGAAACCTTGTGGATCATATCTCCAAGCAAAGCTTTTCTTTAATCTCATTTTTCTAAGATTCTTCTACTATTTTTCTTGCTTCTCTATTGTTTTAGACAAATGGGCCTAAGTGATATTTAATCCTCAATTGTGCTTTCTTCTTGGCCTTGGTGAAGTGAGTTTGATCAGAGTTTAACATTTTCCTATAATATTCCAAGGTAAACAACCTCATAGGAACATACTCTGGTAGTTTGAATTAAGGGAGTTCACAACCGTAAATTCTAATCTCTGTGTGATTCTGGTACAAGTACCAGTCACCTATCTTGTACTGCTTTGAGAGCTAAAGGATTCTTTTGATTTCCTCACTAATCCTAGGAGGAGGACTTCCTGTCAGCATGGTGGTCACTGGTTGGACAAACTAGTCAATGAATTCATTGTATGTAAAGGGACAAGTATTGTGGAATATGGAAGTCCAAAAAATGACTGATCTGGGATTACCCTTTGTATCAAGTTTATTTACAGAGAATCGGAACTTGTCAGACTGATAGTAAAGGAAAAGGTGATATATGAATGTAGAATACTTGAATACCTTTTCATTTTCTAGCCTCATGAACTGGTCATGGATTTTCTTAGCAATGAAAGTAACATAGTTATATTTGATTGCAGGAGGCTGACCAAGGGTAAAAATGGACATTAAAACTAGAGTCAATTCATCCACATACTCACTAGTATTGAAACCCATGACTGTAGCTATCATATTGACTATATTTTTGCCTATCTATGTGCACATAAGGAGGAGTCTCTTTGGGTTGATGTTGTTTATCCATAAAAGTCTGGCAAAGGCGACTACATTCAGACTAGGACAATTTAGATGATTTCTCTAGTAATTCTCCAAGGGAAATGGGGGTAAGGTCTTGACTGGGTTGAAACTGTAGCATTTCATTGATTGAATCTACAGTAATTGTGAAAATAACAGTTTGATTGGGGTACATTATTGCTCTAAGGGTGGGATTATAATTGGCGTGACATTAATGGATAATGTCAGGGAAAATGCACACATAGGGGAGCATGTACCTTGGGAGATTTGATTCTTAAAGTCCTATGGTATCAATTCCATTCAGGTAATTGTCCTGGCATTGGCAAAACACTTTCAAGGAGCTTTCTTTAGTTACAAGGTCTTTTATTTGAAAATCTTTATCTGTTAAGGGAAAATAATCCAAGTCTCTGTGAGGGGTAGTGATAGGAGCTATACTGAGGGCCACAGGGGTTTCCATTCTAGTTCTTTTGTATTCAAATAGGAAAATGGGGTTTTCAAGTAGAATTGGTGAAAACAGATTGTCTTGGGAGTCTTCAATTCTAAATTCTGCAACTGAATTATAATGAATTTTGGGTTTTTTTCAAAGTAATTACATAGGAAATCAAGTATTTACGTGGTTTTTGGAAGGAAACTAGTAAGTACCTATTTTTAAATGATGGGCAATGGAGAGAAGGTTCACTGGGGCAAATGGTGGACTAGAACGATGTCAAACTACAAGTTTTAGGGTGGTTGTTGGTTGGTGTACGAGCTGGTTGACTTCAATGTTCAAGTTCCATGCATGTGCTTTCAGAATAAGGATGAAAATTTGTTTTAACTTTGTTTTTATGCAAATTCAAATCTTTTGGCGGGTTCGAGATTTGGACAGATGGCGTCAGCAGGGAGGCGATTTGACGTTTTGTCTTTAGTGGGAAGCAGTAAGCGGGTTTCATCGCACCCCTAGTGGAGGGTAGGTGGTATTTGGGTGAGACCACGTGATTCTATACACTGCTTGACACATAGCAATGGTACTATTCATAAAACCACTCTCCATCACGTGCTAAAGGTCGGCCGCAGAGGTTTGTACAATATGCACAATGATTGTCAGATCTGTGGGATCTGATCGGACAGTCATCAGGGAGATGAAGTGACTAGCGGATACAGAGGGAAAACCCAACATAATTTAAAGAGATTCATCATATTTGGGGTGATTCGATTGGTTTATCGAGTTATAAATTAGTCCAAATGGCGTAATTAATCCTCATTAAATGGTAGCGTGGTTGGGTTCTTAATTCACTATGGATTAGTTAATTAATCTCGTTTATTGTTTGATTTACAGTTACATTTAACCATCGGGGCAGGATATATAATGATTTGGGGTTTTTGTATAATATAATAATATGGGTGTGGGTAATGTTGTTCTATAGGGAATTATATACTAAACTTTAGTCAGTGGTTAATGTGACTTTATGGAATGCGAAATGCACGCTAAGTTTAAACATTTTCATCATACATATTTAAAACTTAGGCTAAGTGAATATGTGGGTTTATATGGAGAGTGTTTTTGTAATATTCCTAATTAGCCATGGCTAATTGGAATATTCGATTTTTCTTAATTTTGCCTTCTATAGTTATTTATGAATAAAAAGGTGAGGGAAAGGGGACATGACTCACTTTTAGAATAAAATTCACTTCCTAGTAGCACAACGTTGTGACTTAAAGGGAAGCCAAGGGGGCCAAAATGGGGACACAAAAATGGAGCCCACGCAGACACTTGGAGGGACTGTGCAATAGGGAAGAAACACTAGGCAAGAGAGGGATTACATTGGAGAAGGTGGGCCTTGGGATTGAGAGAGGAAAAGGCTATAAAGGGGAGAGGAGCTTCCTCATTTTGGCATTCAATTATGTGCATTTCAGATAGTCACTTTGACTTAGAGCACACTAGCTGTTTAGCTAGTCTGTAGCACTGTTTAGTGCATTGAGTGTCTCCGTTCGGAGATCTCACCCTTAGCCCCGGGGGACTTCGAGTGCCTACTCGGGCAAGGTATTTCCATCAGCATTTTGGTAGTAGTTTCAACAGCATTTATGGTAGGAGGATTGAGCATCTTGGAGGACTGTGCAGCACTGAGAATGATGACGGAGTTCTTTCTAGCAGGAGTTTTGGCTTGAGGGTTTGTAGTAGGATTTGTGTTGGGAGATTGAGGAAGGGATCAGCCCTTGCATATTGGAGGGTTTTGGCAGAGGTTTCAGGTAGATTTCTAGAGGATTTCATTCAGTGGTAGCGCAGAGCCTTGAGAGACTGTGCAAAACCCCAAGGGGGTGATTTTCGGGGGTCAGCCATTCCAGGAAAGATTTTTGGGTTTTGCTGGGTTTCATGAGTAGAGTCTGATTCCAGAGTTTCATCATTTTCTGAGGAGAGGAACAACCCCAAATCCTCACTTGATTCCAGCAGCAGCAGTAGCTTTCGTGCAGTTCTGAGAGGGGCCATTTCATTGCTATTCTAAGTATATTTCTTCACTTGCACGATGCAAGTCAAGGTGTTATCTTCCTGATCACCTCTTGTACTCTGTTTATTACTCAATATAATAAAATGGCTTACCATTTCCAGCTCCATTTCTTGAGTATTTGTTTAAGTTTCATGTATACATTGTTGTTTTCTGCACTATTATTATTTCATCTCTGTGAGTTTTCCGGCTATTGTACCACTTATACGTTTTTGTAGTTGGGGTTTACTGGTGTTTGAGAAATATTCCTAGAAAGGGATATTACAGTGGTATCGGAGCATAGATCTGGCTCAGCTTGTGGAGCTAGCAATCTATGACACTGGGGGAAAATCCTTACATCGATTACAGAGGTAGGACATACAGAGACACTGGGCGTAGGTTGGAGAATACCTACAGAGAGGGGGACTATGTTCCGGTGGTGGACGCAGAACAGGAGGAGCTTGTGGTGGACACAGAACAGGAAGAGCTTGTGGTGGATGTAGAGCAGAAGGATCTGATGGCAGATGAGGATGGGAAGAGATTTGCAGATATGCTCCTCAAATCAGTGCAAGATTTGTTGAGGCAGATTGAGGTGATGGGGCAGATATTCACGGTAGTAGAGGCAAGACAGCATGAGAGCCCACGGGGTTTTTAGATTGGTGAGCGATCAGGTGCATCCCATCATTTACCAGAGTAGTGTGATACTGCGTAGCAGGTGGCCTCACATGCCCCTACACGCTCTACCATGCCCACTTTCTTAGGAGCAGACACAGGGGCCAAAGCCCAGCAAGAGGTAGAGCCTAAGCATATGGGCGATTATTTTGTAGAGTACCAAGCCTATGGGCAGGAGTTTAGGGAAGCCCTCTCATTCAGAGACTTTGTTCAGCTCCAGCGGGATAGTAGACCTCGCGATGATCATAGAGGATACCGGCATTATCATGATGGTGACACCCACCGTGCAGCTAATAGATCTCACTTACCTACGTTTGATGGCTCATCAAACAGTTCGGCAAAATCTTCGGTGGAGAAGCTGGACATCTATTTCTAGCTTAACCAGATGTTGGAGACAAAGGCCATCAAAGTCGCGACATTACATTTGGATGGTGAGGCCCAAGATTGGTGGTTTCATGGGATGCTTACACTCAGACACTCCACAGTGACGACATATGCCAAGTTCAAAAAATATTGATAAAGAGATTTGACTGGAGGGATCCAGAGCAGCAATTTGTTGAGATGATGAGGCTCAAACAAACCGAGAGCCTAGAGACCTACATTGCAGATTTCTTGAGGGTTTCAGTGATGGTGCAGATCTATCCATGGCACGAAGGATCTATATGTACGTTGAGGGGTTAGCAGAGCCATTTTTGGGTTTATTTCAATCCACTAGAGCAGCCACACTCCAAGATGCTATTAGCAGGACTCGGGACTTAAAGGATGTCCTACCCAGGACCTGGACACCTTACCCCCAGAGGCAGGCCTTCCAACTTAAGGGGAAGGATGCAAAGATTCTTCCTCCAAAGGGGAATCCAGGACGTGCATAGATTGACGAGGATGCTAGGAGGGAGCTGAAGAAGAAGCAGTTGTGCTTTACCTATTAGGAGCCGTGGGCACCGGGGCATAGATGTGCAACTGGCAAAGAACATTTTATTGAGGTCTTCTCTGAGAGCAGTAGGGAAGAGGATGAGGAGGATGAGGTGGAGGCAAGAGATAGTCATGCCGTGCAAGTTCCTCTGCCACCTCCACCAACAGCAAGTGGTGCAGCTTTTGCACCTACCGGAGGGGCCCTTGCAGCATTGTGAGGAATTCCTAAGTATTTGATGCTACACGTATGGGGGACATTACGTGGCCAGCAAGTATAAGTTTTGGTTGATAGTGGGGTGACCCATAACTTCATCGATGCATAGATGGTTGAGCAGAGAGGTATACAGATAGAGAGCTTTTATGGGTTTTTGGTTTTGGTCCCAAGAGATCAGACCATGATGTGTGCTCATTATGTTCCAGAGCTACCAGTGATGATGGGCACCTACACACTGACTGACCACCTTTTCGTGGTCGATATTTTGGACACCAATGTGATATTATGTGTTCAATGGCTTATCACTCTAGGGAAGGTCACGACAAATTGGAAGGCCCTATAGATGGAGTGGGATGATGAGAAGATAGGGAGACATGAGAATATACGAGGTCAGCACACATATCCACCTTAGACTATTTTGGCTCATCGGATGGAGGCAGTCTTCTGGAAGGGAGACATAGAGTGGGCAGTGGAGCTGCATGCATCAAAGGTAGGGAATACAAAGTATATGGTACATCTAGAGATACAGTCCACCCTTGACCAGTATGCCATAGTGTTTGGGGAGATTCTGCCGAGACAACCACCAGACCGAGGGTTTGAGCACACCATTGAGCTTCAGTAGGGCATACAGGCAGTGATTACCACCCCCTATAGGTACCCCAAGGCCTATCAGGATGAGATTGAGCAGGCTATCCAGGATTTGTTGGCTCTTGGGCACATTCAGCTGAGCACGAGTCCTTTCGCTTCTTCCGTGGTGTTGGTGAAGAAGAAAGACGACACATTGAGAATGTGCATTGACTACAGGGCCCTGAAAAAGAAGACACTGAAGAATAGGTACCCCATACCCAGGATCAACGAGTTGATGGATGAGTTGAGAGGAGCACGGTTCTTCTCAAAGATTGATTTGAGATCTAGGTACCATCAGATTCGTGTGAGGGAGCAGGACATTCCCAAGACTGCCTTCAGGTGTCATTATGGGCACTTTGAGTTCTTGGTGATGCCCTTTGGGCTAACCAATGCCCCCGTCACATTTCAGTCCTACATGAATCACATCTTCTGCAGTCACTTGAGGAAGTTTGTGTTCATATTCTTTGATGACATTCTCATTTACAGCACGACTTGGGAGGAGCATCTCCATCACATTGAGATAGTGTTGCGTATCTTGCAAGAGCAGTAGTTCTATGCAAAACTCTCCAAGTGTGAGTTTGGGTTGACAGAGATGTTGTATTTGTGGCACATCATAGGGGTGGACAGAGTGAGAGTCCACGAGGAGAAGATCAGGGCCATTAGAGAGTGGCCAGAGCCGAGGAACGTGATAGAACTCTGGGTGTTCAATGGCATTTGTACTTACTACCGGAAGTTTGTCAAGAGTTTCTCACAAATTGTTGCACCCCTGAAAGATTTGATGAGGAAGGGGGCTTTCAGTTGGTCGGATACAGCACAACAAGCCTTTGGCAGGTTCAAGAAGGTTATGAGCAGCTACCCAGTGCTTGCATTGCCAGATTTCACACAGCCATTTGTTTTGGAGTGTGATGCATCGGTAGAGGGGATCAGCACAGTATTGATGTAGGGAGGTCACCCTATAGCCTATGAGAGCCGAAAGCTCCTTCCACACGAGAGGTTGTATTCTATATACGACAAGGAGATACTGGCCATCATGCATGCATTTGCCATGTTCCAGCGGTATTTAGTGGGTAACAGGTTTAGGGTGAGGACTGATCACAACAGCCTCAGATTCTTTTTGGAGTAGAAGCAGCTACAGGAGAGACAGCAGAAGTGGATCAACAAGATCCAAGCATATGACTTTGACATTGAGTATGTCAAGGGTAAGAACAACATGGTAGCAGATGCTCTTTCACGTAGACCAGTCAGATTGTCTCTTATGATCTTGAACATAGACTGGAGGGCTCAACTCTTAGTAGAGTACTCCAAGGATGGGTTTGCATGTGAGGTTTTGGATGGGTAGGTGGTAGATGACAGGTACAGGGTGGTCGATGAGATCATCTACTACAGGGATGGAATCTTCTTGACTGAGGGATCTTAGCTCAAGAAGAAGATACTCCAGGCATCACATGATTCACCATTGGCCAACCATCAGGAGTTTACCAAAACCTACAGGGCCATTAGAGAGAGGTTCTCATGGAAGGGCTTCAAGGAGGACGTACTCCAACATATCCGGGAGTGCGACGTTTGCCAAAGGAGCAAGGGGGAGATGATCCATCCCGTAGGTTTATTACAGCCTTTTCCCATTCCGGAGGGGAAATGGGAGGGTATTTCGATGGACTTCATCACAGCGTTGACCATGGTATAGGGCAAGGATTGTATCTTTGTCATCGTTGACCAACTAACGAAGTACGCACATTTCTTTGCCATATCTGCACACTACACAGTAGCACAGGTGGTCGAGTTGTTCTTCAAAGAGTTCTTCAGGCTACATGGTCTTCCTAAGACCATCATCAGTGACAGGGACAGTCGTTTCATGGGCGGGTTTTGGTAGGAGATTTTTCGGCTAGTGGGCATGGAGTTGACACCGAACACTAGTTATCACCCACAGACAGATGGACAGACAAAGATAGTTAACAATTGGCTGGAGGGGCACTTGCGTAACTACATTAGTGGGCAACAGAGAGCATGGTTGAAGTGGTTGCATCTAGGGGAGTACTGCTACAACACTACACATCACATGTCCATTGGTATGTCACCATTATATGCTTTGTATGGGTATCATCCTTTATCTTTTGTTGACATGATGTTTGGTGATAGCAAGGCTCCGAGAGCCAAGATTTGGATCTAAGAGATTCATGATATCCTCCGAGCTCTCAAGGATAACATGGCTACAATGTAGAACCAACAGAAGCTATATGCTGACAAGGTTCAGGTCGAGAGACAGTTTGAGGTAGGGGACATGTTCTACCTATGATTATAGCCATACCAACAGTCATCACTGAAGCAGAAAGGGGCTGAGAAGCTCAGGCCCCACTTTTATGGGCCATACAGGGTGATACACAGGATTGCACAGGTTTCATATGAGTTGGAGCTACCCCAAGGCAGCAAGATTCATAACGTTTTTCATGTATCATGCCTGAAGAAGGCATTGGAGTAGCAGGTGACACTGATAGATGAGCTACCACCCATGGATGATGAGTGGCATTTGGTGTTGCAGCTAGAGGCTATTATTGATACCAGGGAGAGGCAGCTATGGAGCAGGACGGTCTGGGAATTCTTGGTGAGGTGGAATAATTTGTTGGATGAGGATTCCACTTGGGAGAGTGAGAAAATCTTGCAACATCCATCACTTCAGTTGCTTGAGGACAAGCAACATTTTGCTGGGGAGACTTTAATATTCCTAATTAGGCATGGCTAATTGGAATATTCAATTTTTCTTAATTTTTCCTTCTATAGTTATTTATGAATAAAAAGGTGAGGGAAAGGGGACATGACTCACTTTTAGAATAAAAGTCACTTCCTAGTAACACAACGTTGTGACTTAAAGGGGAGCCAAGTGGGCCAAAAGGGGGATGCATAAATGGAGCCCACGCAGACACTTGGAGGGACTTCATAGTAGGGAAGAAACACATGGCAAGAGAGGGATTACACTGGAGAAGGTTGGATTTGGGATTGAGAGAGGAAAAGGCTATAAATGGGGGAGGATCTTCCTCATTTTGGCATTTGATTATGTGAATTTGAGCTAGTCACTTTGACTTAGAGCACGTTGGCTATTTAGCTAGTTTGCAGCACTGTTTAGTGCATTGAGTGTCTTCATTCGGAGATCTCACCCTTAGCCCCAGAGGACTTCAAGTTCCTACTCAGGAAATGTACTTCCATCAGCATTTTGGCAGTAGTTTCATCAGCATTTCTGACAGGAGAATTAAGCATCTTGGAGGACTGCGCAGCATTGAGAGGGATGACATAGTTCTTTCTAGCGGGAGTTCTGGCTTGAGGGTTTGCAGTAGGATTTGTGTTGGGAGATTGAGCAAGGGATTAGCCCTTGCATATTTGAGGGTTTTGGTAGAGGTTTCAAGCAGATTTCCAGAGGATTCCATTCAGTGGCAACGCAGAGCCTTGAGAGACTGCGCAAAACCCCAAGGAGGTGAATTTCAGGGGTCGGTCATTCCAAGAAAGCTTTATGGGTTTTTCTGGGTTTCATGAGTAGTGTTCGATTCCAGAGTTTCAACATTTTCTGAGGAGGGGAATAGCCCCAAATCCTCACTTGATTCTAGCAGCAGCATTAACACAATAGTTCTCCAGCAGCTTCCACGCAGTTCTGTGAGGGGCCATTTCATTACTATTCTGAGTATATTTCTTCACTTGCCCAGTGCAAGTCAAGGTGCTATCTTCCTGATCACCTCTTGTACTCTATCTATTACTCAGTATAATAAAATGGCTTAGCATTTCTCACTGCGTTTCTTGAGTATTTGTTTACATTTCATCTATACATTGTTGTTTACTGCATTATCATTATTTCATCTCTATGAGTTTTCTAGCTATTATACCACTTATACATTTTTCTGGTTGGGGTTTACTGCCATTTGAGAAATATTCCTGGAAAGGGACATTACAGTTTTATTTTTCCTAAGTAAAATAGGATTTTACATTAGGAAAAGCTCTATTAGGGAAATGAACAACTTATGAAGGGGGGTGAATATAGATCAAGGGGTTTAAGCACTTAGGCAATATAAATTATTGTGTCAAGGGTCCCGTCCTTCCAGAAGTCAGAGAAATTCTCTAAGCCCCTCTAACTTTGGTAATTACCTTTAGTACTTAGGGAATTAGTGAAGATTTAGGGGAAATGAGTAGGGAAGTTAATTATTTTTTACTTTGCTTGTTTGATGTGCCTTCCATATGATACATGCCTTTGCCTAGTGATGAAAGTAAAGGATTTAAACATTTAAATGTATCATCCACCACATATTTATTCTACAACCATCATCTACTTACCCTACCTACTTTACCCTAGCATTTTTACTTCTTTATTAGGGTTCACTTGAACTGACAAAAACTTTTCAAACTTTCTTTTCTTTTACATAGTGATATCTATCTAAATCTACACTTGTTACATTCAAGGGCTTAGATTAAACTGTTGAGCTCCTTTTATTCACTCTACCTATCTACTTATCTGCGAAGATTAAATTGTTTGGTCAGATCTTTATTCTTTATTTCTAGAACATGAAATTGAACATATGAATTATTCAAGCTTAAACTATTTGACTATTCATGAATTGTGGCACAAGTGACAAGCTACACACAATTTTTATTACACAAAAGTAAAAAAGTAGTGGCATTTAGACTTGCACACTTTCTTGGTCTTTTCTTTTTGTTGGGGTTCATTTTCTTTCATTTTTTGACCTCTTTTTATTCTTTTCACCCTTTTATTCTTTTGTAGGGTATACCCTTTTTACATTTTTACATTTTTTGATTTTTTACAAATGTGGAAAACCTATGCAACAAGTAAAGGTATGAACATATTTCAAAGCTAAACCAAGTCAATCATGATATATGGCACCTATTAGTATAGGGGCATAATAGTGGCTCCACTTTGGGGTGGATTTTCCTAGTGGAAAGTCAAGAACAGTAGATCAATGGCCTCTGAATGACTTTCACTGTGCTCTGCAATCTTCTTTTCCTTGTTTTATCTGTATGTATGACAGTGATACTTCTGAAGCTTAGGGCCTTCTCTTCGGGCTTCAACTCCAAAATCTTACTATCGAATCAACACTATGACATTACAAAAGGTATAATATGTACTATGAAGAACATGGTAACATTAGTAAGTAGGATCAAAGTAATGCTTCAACATCTGACCTTTGACTAGTCCTTCTTCTATTTCTATACCCTCTAACTCTTTAACAAAATATGCATTGTTTCCTTTGAAAGCATAGATGATGTATAGTCCTTTCCACAGGAAGTCAAACTTCACATGTTTCCACTTATCCTCTCTTCTTGAATTCCATCTTAACACTTTATCTCCAAGGTAGAAATCTTCTGCCTTGGTTCTTCTGTCAAATATCTTCTTAAGTTTCTCCTGCAACACTTGGGGATCTTTAGTACACCTCCTCCCTGGTTTGCTACAAATTGATAGTTTTGTTTATCCTTCTTTGAATATCATTAGGTTCCACTTGAGCTTCTTGGAGTATTTTCATGACAGGAACTCCTAATGATGAAGGGAAAACAACTTCCATTCCATATACTAACTAATATGGACTAGTTCCAATGGAGTTTTTGGTTGTAAGCCTATCTGCCCACAAAGCATTAATCAATTTTTTGTTCCAATTTTTTTTATTTTGTTTAAATATTTTTTTGATGATATTAATTAGACTCTTGTTGGAAGATTCTACCAGTCCATTCCCTTGAGGGTAGTAGTCTATGGAATGGCCTAGTGTAATGTGATACCTGTTATAGAAATTAATCATTTTATTTGACTTGAAGGATACAGCATTATCAGTAATGATTTTAGTAGGGCAGCCAAACCTGGACAAAACATTGGTCTCTAGGAAACCTATGATCACAGTGTCATTAGCTTGTCTAGAGGGAATGGCCTCTATCCATTTAGTACAATAGTCAGTGGTATTGAGTATCCATTTGTGTTGGCCAAAAGAGGGTGGATGAATTTCTCCAATGAAGTCAAGACCCCATTATTGAAAAGGCTTCTCAGTGGAAATGGGTTTTAAGGGTAAAACTAACATCTTTCTTTTGCCTTCAAAGATTTGACATTTATGGCAAGAAGTTACAAATCTCTTCACATCTGCAAACAAGGTTAGCCAATAGAATCCAACCCTTAGGATTTTGTCTACAGTTGACTTCCAATAGAGATGTCCACCGTAGTCTCATGCATGAAATTCTTGGAGAGACTTGCTAGCTTCATTTTTTAATAAACATTTTAGCGAAATTCCTTCATGATTTTTCCAAAAAAAGAGTATTATCTAAAATGAAAAACTTTGATGCTTTCATTTTCAAAAACCTATTCTTAGTTCTAGATAACCCTGTAGGAGCCTATAGGTTTTGTAAAACATAAATTATATTAGCATACCAAGGTGATTTTGAGAAGGCCTAGTTGATTTGTGGAGTCGCCATCTCCTACTCATTATCCAGTTCATTTATGTCTAGGGCTTGACAATTAGTTTCTGCCATGAGTTTGGCCAATCCCTGACCTTTTATTAGCTTGGTAGGTTTTATCCCTATATCATACTCTAATATAGTAGCTATCCATTTTCCTCTTTTTCCATCAATTCCATCCTAAGTTAGGATGTCTTTGACAACTGCATTAGGAACATAAGCTATTACATGAGAGTATAATATGTAAACTCTGAAATCTTTTATAGCTTTTACCAGTGCAAAAGCTTGTTTCTCCATTATTTTGTATTTTAATGATGCATCTCTGAGTGCTTTACTAAAATAGGCTATAGTTTTTTCAAATCCTTGATCATCCTTTTATAATAAAACTACAACTATGGTGTGTTCTGATGCAAAAGAAAAAATGATGAAGTCTCTATCAAATTGTGGACTTGTGAGGACTGGTGTTCTAGTCAAGGCCATTTTTATTTCTCCAAATGATTGCTTGTCCTCTACTATCCATTTGATACTTGAATCCTTTTTTAGCATGTTATTTAGTAATCTAATGAGTTTAGCTAAGTTAGAAATGAATCGTCTTAAAAAAATTATCTTCCCTAGGAAAGCCTGAAGTTCTTTAATACTTCTTGGATGAGGTATCTGTAGAATAGCTTCGATGCTGGAAGGGTCAATTCGAATGCCATCTTTGGAAATGTTGCGACCTAAAATTTTACCCTCCTCTAGACCGAACAAGGACTTCTTTGGATTCAAATAAATGCCATATTTTCTACATTTTAGAAAGACTTTCCTGAGATGGTCCAAATGTTGTTTATCTGATTTAGAAAAAATAGTTAGATCATCTAGATATATAACAATAAAATTATGAATTTATTTGGCAAAGGCAATGTCCATTGCTCTTTGGAAGATTTCTCTTGTGTTTTTTATTCCAAATGGCATTTTGATGTATATGAAAGTACCCCATGGTGTTGTAAAAGCAGTTTTCTCTTGGTCATCAGGATGAACCAAGATTTAGTCATATCCTCAAAACCCATCTAAAAGTGAAATTCTAGAAGAACCCACTACCCTTTGTAAAATATGATCCATTTTGGGTAAAGGATAGTTATCTTTAAGAGAGACCTTATTTACATTTCTCAGATCAAATAGGGGCAATAATCCCTGCTTCATACATACGTTTGATTTCTTTCTCAATTGATGGTAATAACACAGAGTTAATTCTTCTGAGTTACTATTTAAAGTATTTTTTATTTTCTTTCAGAGTTATAGTATGTTGAATAATAGAGGTGTCATAGGACTTCAAATCTTCATAACTCCAGGCAAATAAATCTTGGAATTCCCTCATAAGTTCAACATACCTTAGCTTATGATCAGGAGGTAAAGATTTTGACAATTTTATCATTTTTGGATTATCCTGTGTTCCTAAGTTTTACTCTTTGATATCTACTTTTCATGGATCCATTTTAGGTTTCTTGGGAATGTCATTTGAATCAAACAGATCTTCTAGAGGATTCAATCCTTTGGGTAAATGATTGTCCTTTAGATTGATAACCTTTGTTTCTTCTTCAATTATTTCATCTAGGTCCATTTGTTTCAAGTCTTGAATTTCTTTTTGTGTGAATTTTGTGGGATGAAGCATATTTATTGAACTTTCTTCTGAAATGTTAATTTCTACCTCATTTATTTGATTAGAACTAATAATTGTATCAACATCTATGTTACTGTTAGAAAACTCTTCATCTAAACTTAAAAAATTATTGATCTGCTTATCACTATAAAAAACCTGCCAGTTCTTCAAATTATCAGGGATGGTTGGTATGTGCCTAATCTCAGTAGTATACTGATGATTAGGTTGAAAAGGTAATTTGCAGGTGTTGGAAAACATGGCCAGGCAATGGGCTTGCATGTTGTGTTTTCTAGGGATAGTTGTAAGTTGAGTTTCAAAAAAGGTGTTGAGAATTTTTATGACTATTCCTCTATAATATCCTAGTCTAGGATCCCTAGTTAAGTATTTTCCTTTAATCTGTTTAATTATTAATTCCAAAACTCCTATGACAGACAACCTGATTGCTCCTAATATTTTAACAAGTTTAAGACCCAACAAGAGAGCCTCATATTCTACCATATTATTGGTGCATCTAAAATTTAATCTATAGGCGTGGCCTTCAACATGATCATTTTCTAAATTTTACACCCAAACTCCTGCTCCTACCCCTAGTTTATTGACTGACACATCAAATTCTAAATGCCAAAGAATTTCATGCTCATAATTGGTGTTATCTGATATTTCCTGAATATGAACACTTGATTTTTCTTTTTCAATTTCTTTTGGTCTTGCTACTAAAACCCCTAAAGTATTGGAAAGATTGGTTTTTGTATTGTAAAGAGTGAACGAATCCATATCAGAGTGTACTTAGTAGATGGGGAAATTTTTGGGTCTTTCCTAACTACTTACTACGTATTTCATCAATGTTTCTCTATATAGTTTCTTTGGCTGTCCAAAAACCGATATAATAGCATATGACATATCCAATTGAAGAGATCCCTAAAGCTTAGCACCCCAGGATCTGGGCAATAACATGCCATATTTAGGTGGTATATATGCTACCACTATGTCCATTAAAATTATTTTTGTAGGGTATTGAACGAATGAAACACACAAGTCTTTTATCAGTCCTAAACATCTCACCTGACTAGAATCAAAAGAGAAAAAATCTTTGTATGGTCTAATGATGTCTAGGTCTAGCTTTTCCATTACAAAGTTGAGGATTAGATTATGAGATGACCCAGAGTTAAATATGGCATTGTGAAGAATCTTATCATGTATGTTTAAGCTCACATAGAAGGGAGGAATTCCTCCTTCCAATGGTTTTCCATTCACTTCTAGGCCAAAGATTAATTCAGGCTAGTCTTCAAAAAGATTAACTGAGTCTTCAGTTCCAGTAATTTTCAGTGATCTATTTATTTGAGTTTAGTAGGCATCATGTTTAGCTAATTTAGGTAATGGGACAACAATTTTTAACTTACCTACTTCTGTTTCCAGATTAAATGGTTTTTCTATTTGGGCCTCTGGATTTTGAACAACAATATTCTCTTTGTTTTCAATGTTTTCTATCATTTTCTTCTTTTTAGGAGTAGAATCATGATTTGTTGATTCTCCTAGATCGACCTCTGGAGGTTCTTCCACAGTTCCCTTGGAAGGAAGGGGAGTGGAGGGTTGTTTATTGTTTGGTTGATTATCATAGACATCTTTAATTATGGGGTTAGAAGGATTAGTGTTTGATCTAGAAAGAATATGTACAGGTGTGATTACTGTCTTACCTCTTTTGGGCTGATTTGGAACCATTTTCTTATTCTTTTCAAGGACATCAATTCTCCTACTTATTAGATTGTATTGCTTATGCACCTTGAATATGGCTGTGTCATATCATTCTCTGAAGTCAAATGATTCCCCTGATTAGGTTTGGAACTATTTAAGTATGTGAGCCTCTTGATCATCTTGGGTCAAGAAAACTTCTCCTTCATTACCAAGACCCATCAAATTAATTTGAGTATCTTCTTCTAGGGCTTCAGAGTGGGAAGCTTTTGCGTAATTCTCCTGGAAAGGGGGTCTAATGTTTTGGTCAGGACCATTCTTTTCAATGTTCGGGTTTTGATTTTTCCTGAAATTAGGATTTCTCCCTTTATTGGTTTGTTGGCTATCCAAAGGAGATTTCCTTTCAATTGTTTTCACTCCGCCTCCTAGCCTATCCATTCCTTTAATTATGGCATCTAGCTTTTGTTCAAAGGTGAGCTTTCTTCCTTTAATGGTATCCTCCTTTCACTCTTGGCCCTGGCTCTTTTAGATACTAGGTTGGCTTCAACACTGACTGTTATGCTTTGCATATCTTCCAAATTAGGGGAGTTTTGTTCTCTCAGCTGGAAATCCATATCAAAATCCAATTCATTTGGGAATTTGATTAAGGGTAAACCAAGTGGGGGCTATATAGGTTCCAGTACCATCAAAAGTAGTGATCTTACTTTGGTGGTCCTGGGGCATGGCACCTAAGTTTCCTGGTAGTACCAGGGGGGCATATCTATTTGTTAGAAAATTATATATTACGGAGCAATGGAAAACATAAAATATTGTAGAAATATAAACACAGAAAACACATGAAACAAGAGAGACACAGATATACGTGGTTCACCTAGTTTGGGCTACGTCCACCGTGAACAGCCAGTTCTTCCTTTCTATTATCCAGCAAAATGAAGAGACACAACCTACAGAAAATCCACTGTAATATCCTCTATTTTCTCTCATAGTCTCACCTCTCTGTTTCTTTCTCACACACAGAATACACGTCTATTACAGCCTCAAATACAATGCCCTCATACAAAGAGAGGGGTTGCCTTCTAGGGCGAAAAACCCTAAAATAAATATAAGTTCTACCGTCAAATCATCCACCTAATGAATGGCCCAGATTGACTAGAAATTACTATACTTTTACAAGGCAAATTTACATCTGTTTTTAGC
>APFE030150280.1:41852-144359 GCA_000404065.3 Pinus taeda | reverse complement strand
AGCAATGATCAGACATCATCAAACTTTAAAGTACTAGATCCAGACACAGAGTTACTAATGGCCATTACTAAACCATTCCAACTTTCTAGCAATGAGCACAAGAATAATAGAGCTCTAACTTCATCATCAAAGTTTACCCCTACTGAACATAACTAACTTGTAACAGTATTAAAATCATTTAAATGATCTGCAACAGATCCACCTTCCGACATCTTCACATTAAATAACTGTTTCATAAGAAATACCTTGTTTGAGGCCGAGGGTTTTTCATATAGTTTCTCCAACGCCTTAATCAAACCCTCTATCGTTGTTTCTTTCAAAATGTTGAAGGTGACCTACGTTGCAAGGCACAGCCGTATTGTTCCGAGTGCCTTTCTATCGAGAAGGTTCCATTCTTCATCTTCCATATCCGTCGGCTTCTTTGCTTTTCCCCTCAATGGTAGGTTTAGATCTTTCTGATAGAGATAATCTTCCATCTACATCTTCCACAATGAGAAGTTTTGGCCGTTAAATTTCTAGACCCTAAACTTACCATCTTCCGCCATTGCTCCCACTCGAAAAAGGAACCCTTATTTCCTGCGATTTTATCAACCAAATAGACCTTCGACTCTGATACCAGTTGTTAGAAAATTATATATTATGGAGCAATGGAACACATAAAATATTGTAGAAATATAAACACAGAAAACGCATGAAACAAGAGAGACACAGATATACGTGGTTCACCCAGTGTGGACTACGTCCACCCCGAACAGCCAGTCCTTCCTTTCTATTATCCAGCAAAATGAAGAGACACAACCTACAGAAAATCCACTGTAATATCCTCTGTTTTCTCTCATAGTCTCACCTCTATGTTTCTCTCTCACACACAGAATACACGTCTATTACAGCCTCAAATACAATGCCCTCATACAAAGAGAGGGGTTGCCTTCTAGGGCAAAAAACCCTAAACTAAACATAAGTTCTACCATCAGATCATCCACCTAATGAACGACCTAGATTGACTAGAAATTATTATACTTTTACAAGGAAAATTTACATATGTCTTTAGCTACGGGGGCACTGCCCCCGAGCCCCCACCGGGCGACCGCTGGCCCTCGGACCCCCCAGCCGGGGGGGATCGGCCCCCCCGCACCCCCCTGCATGGAGGGGTGTACAAACTTCCTAGGGTATACATCCGGCTGAAACAAAGACCTCTGAACAATCATGCTCCACACACAACACTATTAGCCCTTATTTTTGGTAATGGTGAAACAAAAGCTAGGGTTGGAATAACAGTGGATGTTTGAGTTGAGGATGAAGAGATGGTAGTGATGGTCTGATGTGGAGTGGCTTGAGGTTGAGAGATATGAGGGAATGATGATGCGCTTACATAAACAGAAGTGATTACAAAGGGATTAGGTGTTCCTTCAGTGCTAAGATCAGATGGTGGTGAGTTTTGCAAATATCTATCAATTGACAAATTGGCTGCTCAGATTTCTAATTCTTGGATAAACTCTAGGTCTTGGACTAGGTCTGCTAATTCAGAATTGGATGAAGTCCTAAACAAAGAGGTTTCAAAGTATTCGTCAAAGGGTTGGTTTTCGAGGTAAATCCACCTAATAGGACAAGATGAGGACCTGAATCTGGGTCGAGTACTAATAGAACTTTCTTGTCTTCTAAGACTTCTAGGGATCAGATTGGAGTTCTCAAACACTTGTGGTGGATTGGGATCAAGGTTAGCTCTAGTTTAACGAGTCCTTTCTGAAGCCAAATTTTTTGGTTTTTTTTTGGTTTTCTTAAAGGATATCAAAACAACTTCTATGATTTATTTAAAATTCTTTTAGATTTAAGGTTGAAATTTTCTTAAAGATTTGTTTTGACCAAGGAATTGTTCTTCCTCAATGGAGTCGCCACTACGTTATCACTCATATTTTCCTTGAAGTTGTTAGAAGAAGGAAAGGGGTTCGAGGAAACCACAAACCAATCTTCTAAGTACAAAATCTAGCCAATCTATACTCAGAGATGACTCTCTCTTTATGATTGAGCTTTGTTTATGGGATATTAGGCTAGTTATGAAAGCTTGGGGAGTTTTGATTTTGTTTGGTGGTGGAATTCAAGAGCAGCTGGATAGAACAAGGTATTTTAGGCCATTGGGCTATGGAGTCAACTGAGGATTGCTTAACTGGATCAGTTTGATTCAACAAAGGAGGGCTTCACAGGGCAAGATAGCTAAACAAGAGACAAATGATAGCTTAAAAGGGTGAAATGGTCTTGAAAGGGAGAAAGGTCAATTCAGAATCCTTCAAAAAAGTTCAAGATGAGGGAAAGTGGGTGCTCATTAAAAAAAACAATTAAGAGTTCTTTGTTAAATGGTCACAGTGATAAACTAAAAAGCAGGGAGAAATTAAGAATTCCCCACCTATGATAGCTTGGAAGAAAACATTAAGAATATAAATGATTTTAAAGACAGAATGCAGTAAAGCTCTTTCTGAATTATAATTTTTCATTTATCATTCAGATATGAAACACATATGAATATTTAAACCATAAAACTATAAAAAAACATAAGATATAGATTACTTATTTGTTTCTCATTTGACACAGGTATCCTGTAAAAGTCCTTTGCTTTATTACTTTGTCCAACCAGCCATACAATATTTGTTCAACATCACTTCTCTTCCAAAATAAAGTGTCTACAAAAATGTCTAAGAATACACACCCAATACTTCAAATAAGGAAGTACTTATACATAATTTACATCAAATTTCTCCTAACTAAGAGAAATATATTCTAGGAAAACTAAATATCTTTTACATGAATGTAGAGACAGATGGTCTTGACAAAAGTAGAAACTAAATGTGAATTGTTTGTTTGTTGTCTCTATTTTTCTTGAAGGAGCTAGAGGCAAGTCCTATGAATGTGTAACATGTTGTCTTGATCGTAATTCTATGTTGGATGATTGATTTTAGCTTTTCACAAATACTCTTTTACCTGTGACTGATACTCTTTTACCTATTTTACCATCATTCATCATTTTTTACCAAAATTGACTATGATAAATACTTCAATTTACTTCACTTTTACCATGGTAAATCATAAGATGTTTGTCATGTTGGTCCACCAACCATCTCTCGGTATTCTTGTCCTTGTCAATTTTATGAAGATTTCATCTGCTACTGTGTATTTTACAAAATTTGGTTGTACTGGAAACAAGTGCCTCATTTCATGCTCAATATAAAAAAGGTTCTCCAAACTATCGTAGAGAACTCTCCATGTGGGTAATGCCTTGGGTGCAGATGAACTGGCAGATAAACTGGCTTGACTATTAGCTTGTTGATATAATTTGTTGACATCATCCTACCTCATTAGCTTGTCATTGATGACTAAAGGACTTGGAATTACTTTATTTCGTAAGATGCCAAATTTCCCCATAAATTCATCTATGTCTTCCTGCATATTTTGACATTTGCGTTCTAGGCCTTGCATTAGACTCCTTTTGGTCAATACTTTCTTTATTTTGAGGATGGTACCAGTTCTCCTCAATGTTTAGCTATTCCAACTAATACCTGTTTCTGTTGTTTAGAAAGTTTATTAATCTGATAGCTTCTTCAGGCTTCCCTCCTAGTTCTTCCTTGGTTTTTTCAATATCTTGAAGAGCAACTTTCACTAAGTCAATTTTCTCAAAAATGATTTGAATTGATGACCAAATATCATTTATTGATTCAATGATATTGGTCCATAATATCTTTTTGATATCATTCAAAGGATTTTTAAATGTAAGATCTTTTTCCATTGTTTTAACCTATTGAGTCAAGCCTTTCTTTTTCATCACCTCTTCGGAAAAATTGAATTTTGACACATCATACTTTTTGTAGTTTAGTGACTGGAGCTTCATTTCCTCCATGTATTTGATCAACTCTTCTGTGCTCTGATTTGAGGTTCCAACTTGTGATGTACCTATACCTATTGCTTCTAAGTTTCAGTTGTTGCCAAAGGGACATTTGGTGCTAGAGCAGTTGCCAATGTAGAAGGGACTATTGTAGAAACCACTGGCACTACATTTTGAGGCCGAGAGGTCGACCCATTCTTCCTTTTTTGTAGTGTTTTCCCTAATTCTTTCTCTATCTCTTTTAGTTTCTCATTTAGCTTAAGGACCAGGTCCATAAGCTCTTCTTCGTTCTTCTTCTCAATCACTTCAGCAGTCTGTGGGTGCATGAGTGGTGGAAATTTCAACTGCTTCCTTAGTGCAACTATATCTTTATTATTTTTCTTTATTAGGCTCTCTGCAGCTTTGATATCCTTTGGGTTATGGCCCAACTCAATAATCAAATCCTCCAATGTTTTGATTCTATTGTCCTTCGCTTGTGAGGAGGGCTTTTCTAGTTGCAATTGGGCAGTAGTGTTATCCAGTGAATTCTGAAACCTATGTGCCATCATTACCTTGCTTGTCAATGTAGAATAAACCATTTCCCTTGTTTTCTTATGTAGTTCTATCTGATCTATGGGGTGGATATCTTTGGCTAAGACCTCAAAATCAGTCTTGAGGTAGTTTGCAAGTGACTTAGGTTGTTGTACTGTGGGATTTAGAAAGCTCAACTGCATTTTCCCTTCTTTGATGTCATAAGATGACATCAACCTGGTTTGATTTGTAGGGACCATCTTCAAGTATTGAGTGTAGGCTTGGGCCTTTAGCTGCTCATTCTTCGCCTTTATCTCCTTGAATTTTCCTTTTATGTCTATGAACTTCTTAGATGAAGATATGAAAGATGAAACTTCGGTACTTTGTGGTCTTTCAAGCTCTTGTCTTTGTGAACTAGAAGGTACCACTTGTTGGGAATATATGTAGACTGTCTCCACCTTCTTTCCTCAAACTCCCTATTGTTTCCTCAAATAATTCTTCCTCTGATTATGGATTTAGACTGTGCCTCTTAGCACTAGGATGGTCTGAAGGACCACCGGCAGGGGTAGCTACTTCCCTATCTCTTTTTAAGCTCTTTTCCTCATTCAAAGGAGTTTGCAAAATGGGGGGGGGTTTCCCATATTAACCTGAGCTAGATGGGGCTATGGTGGAGCCTGTTCTTCAGAGGTTTCACGTTGCTCTGGAAAATCTAGTTGTTCTGATGCTAGAGTACTTGTTCCTTGATCTTGTTCCTATGGTGGTTCTACTGGGGGTGCACTAGTTTCCTGTGTGTGCCTTTAAGAAATCCCTGCTATAGAGGCACTAGGCTCTAGGGTTGGCTTTTGAGTAGATCCCACTGGTACATGTTCACAAGAGTCTAGGTCAAGTCTCTTTTCTAAGTCTTTCATCACATTTTCTACATCAACTTGATCACTATCCATTTCAGCTAGAGTTCCTTCTCTCCATTCATCCATATTTGCATACTACTCTATTTCTAGGGTTCTATGATGGATATGTGGTGACAGCTTATATTTCATTCTCCTATCACAAATGAAACCTTGTGGATCATATCTCCAAGCAAAGCTTTCCTTTAATCTCATTTTTTCTAGGATTTCTTCTGTTCTTTTGCCTGGTTCTCTATTGTTGTAGACAAATGGGCCTAAGTGATCTTTAATCCTCAATTATGCTTTCTCCTTAGCCTTGGTGAAGTGAGTCTTATCAGATTTTAACATTTTCCTGTAATATTCCAAGGAAAACAACCTCATAGGAACATACTTTGGTAGTTTGAATGGAGGGAGTTCACAACCATAAATTTTGATCTCTGTGTGATTTTCGTATAAGTACCAGTCACCTATCTTGTTTTGCTTTGAGAGCTGAAGGATTCTTTTGATTTCCTCACTAATCCTAGGGGGAGGACTTCTTGTTAGCATGGTGGTCATTGGTTGGACAAACTGGTCAATGAATTCATTGTATGAAAAGGGACAAGTATCATGGAAGATGGAAGTCCAAAAAATGACTGATATGGGATTACCCGTTGTATCAAGTTTATTTATAGAGAATCAGAACTTATCAAACTGATAGTAAAGGAAAAGGTGATATATGAATGTAAAATACTTGAATATATTTTCATTTTCTAGCCTCATGAAGTGATCATGGATTTTCTTAGCAATGAAAGCAGCATAGTTATATTTGACCACAAGAGGTTCACCAAGGGTAAAAATGGACATTAAAACTAGAGTCAATTCATACACACACTCACTAGTATTGAAACCCATGACTGTAGCTATCATATTGACTATATTTTTGCCTTTCTGTGTGAAGAAAGATGCCACATAGGGAGGAGGATCTTTGGATTGATGTTGTTTATCCATAAAACTCTGGCAAAGGTGACTGAGTTCAGACTGAGACAATTTATATGATTTCTCTAGTAATTCTCCAAAGGAAATGGGGTTGAGGTCTTGACTGGACTGAAACTGTAGCATTTAATTGATTGAATCTATAGTAATTGTGAAAAAAACAGTTTGATTGGGGGACATTATTGCTCTAAGTGTGGGATTATAATTAGCGTGACATTGATGGATAATGTCAGGGAAAATGCACACAGAGGGGAGCATGTACCTTGGGATATTTTATTCCCAAAATCCTATGGTATTAGAGCCATTTAGGTAATTGTCCTAGCATTGGAAAAACACTTTCAAGAAGCTTTCTTCAGTTACAAGGTCTTTTATTTGAAAATCTTTATCTACTAAGGGTAGATAATCCAAGTCTCTGTGAGGGGTAGTGATAGGAGCTATACTAAGGGCCACGGGGGTTTCCATTCTGACTCTTGTGCATTCAAATAGGAAAATGGGTTTTTCAAGTATAATTGGTGAAAATAGAGGGTCTTGGGAGTCTTCAATTCTAAATTCCACAACTGAATTATAATGAATTTTGGGTTTTTTCAAAGTAATTACAGAGGAAATCAAGTATTTATGGGGTTTCTGGAAGTAAACTGGTAAGTACCTACTTTTAAAAGATGGGAAATGGAGAGAAGGTTCACTAGGGAAAATGGTGGACTGGAACAGCATCGAACTGCAAGTTTCAGTGTGGCTGACGGTTTGTGTATGAGTTGGTCGACTTCAACATTCAGGTTGCATGCATGCACTTTTAGAATAAGGATGAAAAATTGTTTTAACTTTGTTTTTATGCAAAGTCAAATCTTTTGGCAGGTTCAAGATTTTGACAGATGGCGTCAGCGGGGAGGCGATTTGACATTTTGTCTTTAGCGGGAAGTGGTCAGCGGGTTTCATCGCACTGCTAGTGGAGAGTAGGTGGTATTTGGGTGAGACCATGTGATTCCATACGTTGCTTGACACGTAGCAATGGTTCTATTCAGGAAACCTCTCTCGTTCGCTCGCTAAAGGTCAGCTGTAGAGGTTTGTACGATATGTGTGATGACCATCGGATATGTGGGATCCGATCAGATGGTCGTTAGGGAGATGAAGTGACTGACAGATACAGAGGGCGAGCCCAACATAATTTAAAGAGATTAACCATATCGGGGGTGATTCGAGTTGTTTATCGAGTTATTAATTAGTCCAAATGACATAATTAATCCTCATTAAATGGTGGTGGGGTTGGGTTCTTAATTAACTATGGATTAGTTAATTAATCCCATTTATTGTTTGATTTACAATTATATTTAACCATCGAGGCGGGATATATAATTATTTGCGGTTTTTTATAATATAATAATACGGGCGTGGGTAATGTTGTTTTATAGGGAAATTATATAATAAACATTAGTTAGTGGTTAATGTGACTTTATGGAATGTGAAATGCGTGCTAAGTTTAAACATTTTCATCATATATATTTAAAACTTAGGCTAAGTGAATATGTGAGTTTATATGGAGAGTGTTTTATTTTTCCTAAGTAAAATAGGATTTTACATTAGGAAATGCTCTATTAGGGAAATGAACAACTTATGAAGGAGGGTGAATATTGATGAAGGGGTTTAAGCACTTAGGCATTATAAATTATTGAGTTGAGGATCCGGTCCCTCCAAAAGTCAGAGAAATGCTCTGAGCCCCTCTAACTTTGGTAATTACCTTTAGTACTTAGGGAATTAGTGAAGATTTAGGGGAAATGAGTAGGGAAGTTAACTATTTTTTACTTTGCTTGTTTGATGTGCCTTCCATATGTTACATGCTTTTGCCTACTGATGAAAGTAAAGGATTTAAACATTTAAACTTATCATCCACCACATATTTATTCTCTAACCATCATCTATTTACCCTACCTACTTTACCCTAGTATTTTTACTTCTTTATTAGGGTGCACTTGAACTGGCAAACCCTTTTCAAAATTTCTTTTCTTTTACATAGTGATATCTATCTAAATCTACACTTATTACATCCAAGGGCTTAGATTAAACTATTGAGCTCCTTTTATTCACTCTACCTTTCTACTTATCTGCCAAGATTAAATTGTTTGGTCAGATCTTTATTCTCTATGTCTACAACATGAAATTGAAAATATGAATTAGTCAAGCTTAAACTATTTGACTATTCGTGAATTGTGGCGCAAGTGACAAGCTGCACACAATTTTTATTACACAAAAGTAAAAAATTATTGGCATTTAGAATTGTACACTTTCCTAGTCTTTTCTTTTTGTTGGAGTTCATTTTCTTTCATTGTTTGACCTCTTTTTATTCTTTTCACCCTTTTATTATTTTTCTGGGGTATACCCTCTTTACATTTTTTAATTTTTTGATTTTTTACAAATGAAGAAAACCTTTGCAACAAGTAAAGGTATGAACATATTTCAAAGCTAAACCAATTCAATCATGATATATGACACCTATTGGTATAGGGGCATAACAGGTGTTACAAAATAATCTCTGCCTTTTAGAATCTAATATGTTTATTTTATATTTTCTTTGAAAATACTTATTGTTTGTTAAGAAAGGAAAATGAGATCTTCATAGTTAACTAAAGAGAAAATTCTCTATGCACTAGGATCCTATGTGTTCATCATAGGAGTCCTTTTATCATGAGATTGAAATTCATCTAATGCAATTATATTTTGATTCCAATACAAAAAAAGAATCACATGTTATTAGATGAGAATGATAGACATTTTAGTGCACAACCATTCTTGAAGTGAAAAAACCCTTGATGATGATTTTTTTGTAACATATTTTTCCAATTAATGAACATGTAAAGAAAATTGTTTATATTTGTGTTATATTTTTTAACTCACTAACTGTAGTCATTTAATAAGTTTGTGTTATTACCTTCTTTCTTTTTTCATCATGTAGGAAATTAAGTTTCAATACATATTTATCTTCCATTCATTTTCATTTTTCATATTGTGCAATTTCAAATAATTGTTTACCAATTCAAAATTATTAGAGTTGTCAACTATAGAATAAAGTGAAACAACTACTACAATAGTTATGATCCAAAAATTAGGTAAAAAACCTACATATGACGAGGAAGCACTATATTTTAAAGTTGTTTATTTATTTGAACTTGCGGAATTGGAGAAGTATCTGCCTTTTAGAAAATAGATCTATGAGAAAACAAAAGAATTTAATGTAAATATTCATGATTTTGATATACCTATTCATAGAACTTATTTTCATGTGAAGCCTATAGAATATCAATTACATTAAATATGATTGAGTTATCTAGATGCATCAAGACCAAGTTTGAGTAAAATAGTTTCTTTAGTTCAACACCATACACCTTTGGGGGTGCCTTTCCAACTAGTTTCCCTTTGGGATGTGATAAGACCTTTGTGGTAAAACATGATAAAAACATGCAAAAGGATTTGCAATAGTGTATAATAAGAACCTAGAGCAACATTACTTGTGATTTTTCTTTCCCAAAAAATGGAAAATTAGTATATTGTAATTTAACTAAATATTTTTCTTATTTTTATATATATTTTTATACATTATCAAGGAATCACCAATATATTACAATGTTTTCTATTTGTTTAGAATATCAGCCAAGAATTTGTATTACCATATAACCTAGTGAAAAATTCACCAAGATTTAACAAAAAATTATAATTCAATGAAAGATTCACCAAAAATTATATCTGTATATTATATCAATAAAAAAATAACCTATAAATTTTTCTATATACCATGGGGATTCGCCCATATATTATGCATATAAATCTGGGGGGTTTCTTAAAATTTTCCATGTTCTCTTCCAATATCTACTTGGAGATTCCTAGAACCCAAGCTAAATAATCATACAAAAGTATTATCAATACCAATGGTCTCAAAAGGAACTTTCTCAATTTCAAATTCCACAATCCAATTTATGTATGTTTATTTTGCATAGAAAAATAGAGTTTTCATGCCTTTTATTACATATTTCTCCACATAAAAGTTTCAATTATAATTAAAGTCAAATAAAAGGCACAAATATATTGTATGAAGGAACCACATCTAATTTTTTGTATCCTCCATACCAATATCCATTACCTTTATTTTTATATATAAACTTTAATTCAAACTATGTTATTGAGAATACAAAAAAAAACAACAACAACAAGTGAAATAGTCTTAATGGGAGATGTATTATATCAGTGTGTATAATTACATAATGTAGCATTGTATATATCTGCTAAGTTTCTTTATTCCCATTAAGAACCACTCACCTAATTTCTTGATTACATTTATCATTAACATCATTTATTGTATTACTTATTTCCACTTTATGATATTTCATTTTCTACTTATGAAATAAAATTGCAATATTTAACATCACTTTTTAATGTCGATTTCATTTTTGACAACTCTTAACATTTGTAAACATTTTGTGAACTTCTCCCTATTGAATGCTTTGGTGAAGAATTAATGTCACTTGATGTTTGAACCTACAATAAATCAATGCTATCTCTTTGCTTCACACTTGTTTCTTGATATAGTAATAATAAATTTTGGCATCTTTTGTTTGCAAATGATAAATAAAATTCTTTGTCAATTTAATGGTACTTTGATTGTCATAATGTAAAATAATAGGTTGCATTTTTTGAAGTTTCAATTCAATTTCATGAACTTCTCCTTGTTGAGTTCTTTGGTGAAGACTTTTTGTCCCTTGACCTTTGAACCTACAATAAATCAACATTATCTCTTTGCTTCACATTTATTTCCTGATATAGTAATAATAAATTTTGACATCACTTGTTTGCAAATGATAAATCAAATTCTTGTTCAATCTAGTGGCACTTTGGTAACCACATTGTTTCACAAATTTCTTCAATAACTACTATATATTATGATTTTATTGTTGAAAAGTTTGTTGAAGGTTGTATTTTACATGTCATGGAAACCGCTACACTACCAAAGATAAAAGCATAAAGTGTCGTGGGTTTCATTTCATCTATATCACCTACCTAATCTGAAAATTAAAAAATATTTTAACATGAAGCCATCATTCTTCATCGATATAATATTAAAATATGAGGTGCCTTCAATATACCTACGTACTATCTTTTCTAGATTTCATTGTCTTTCTCTAAATAGCTTTAAAGTATTGATATCAATCCAACTACAAAGTTATGTCTAGTTTAGTAGTTGTAAGATAAATCAATCCTATTGCAATTTGTTGATAAACCAATTTATTCACTATATCAAAGTCATCATCTTTTGAAAGTTTTAATTTTATCCCCATTGTTGTTTGGATAAGATTACAATATTTCATTGCATATTTTTCCAACAATTCCAAAGCAAACTATGTCTACAAGATGAAAATCATGTATGGTTGTTGCCAAACTTCAATGCCCAAACAATAATGTAATAAACCCATGTAAGTCCCATAAAATGATGTGCAAATATTATTTTTTCTCCCTTAATGAAGCCATCACTACTACCTATAATTATTAAGTCATCAATGTATACAACCATAATGATTAATTCATTTTCCTTCCTCTTTCACATAAAAACTATGATAAAAATCGCTTCCCAATAAGACTCTTGATTTAAACTATTTATTATTATTTTTATATCATGCTCAAAGAGCCTATTTTAATCCATATAATTTCTTCACCAACATATATACTAAATTTTGTTTTCCTTCAACTATAAATCTTTCAAACTATTCTAAATATATTTTTTTCTTCTAAATCCGCATTTATGAATGGGGTTTTAACATCCATTTTGCGTATCTACCATCTGAACTATGTTGCAAGAGCTAACAATATATTGATTATAATTACTTTTTTAGTAAGAGAAAATGTTTCCTCATAATCAATTCCTTCCTTTTGTGTATATCCTTTTACAACTAACTTAGTTTTATATTTCCCAAATGGGGTGACTAATAAACGATAGGTAGGAGGATTCATTTCTAGCATCCCATAAGCATTCAAGGGTTAGGACATGGCACTCCATGACTTAATGAGTGTATGGTGGCAATTGCAATGGGTTATAATACATATTTAATGCATGAGATGAGGTGGAGATTCACCATACCCATGGTGTGAGTTTAAGGTTGTTTACAACAATTGGATGATGTTCTTGTAACAGATATTCTTGTGCTTCATCTTCATTTGAAGTGGAGGCAAGCATTCAAGTTGTGAGGTGATAACATCTAACACAAGGTTCATCTGCATTCACATATAAAAGGTGAATTTTGAAGCGAATTATGGTTCACCATGGTTCTAATTTTCTCCATCATGTTTTCTATTTCGTAAGAGATTCCTTGACTTTATATTTATATTTATTGGTTTCAAGATTTTCTCTCCTGAGTCTTCCTTATTCCTTGACGTATGTTCTAGACCCTCTAGCTTTTAAATGGAATTTTGTTTATTGTTAGGGCTATATTGTTCTTTTTTGTAGATAATTGAAATTTAAAACTTTTTTAACATTTTTCTTATTACATTCACCCCATAACATCATATCATCATTAGCAATAATGAAGAGAGAACCATAACATCAACAATGTAGTGAAACACTAAGGAACAACAGAAGAAAATCATACGTAATAGAGACACTAGGATTTAGGTCAAAGACAAGGGAAAAATCCCACAAGGGGGAAAACCTAACCAAATTATCATTTTATTAGATATTCATCAAATGTTCAACTGAGATACAAAGTACAAACATAATGAGATTTCAACATGAATCATATTATGCCACCTAGGACCAATTATGGATCATACTAGATCCTCATATGTTATACATAAGGCATAGGCACACATAATAGAGACATTGCCATAGCTGACTGTCATATACGAAAGTTCACTTCTATGTCTTCCATATCAAGGTTACTATCATACAACAATGTCACTGTCAAACATCAAAGACACTGCCATACAAGATTATTGCCATGTCATTCATCAAGGCCATTGTCATATCATTCATGTCATTCATCAAAGTCATTGTCATAAATTCCAAGTCACTATCACATAGATTACAATCATGTTTCCCTATCATATAGGGTACATCCATATACAAATGCATCAAGGCTATAGATCAAGGTCACTATATATATATATATATATATATATATATATATATATATATATCAGTTCCATGCCTTCAAATAACTATCATATAGACATGCCTTCACTAATAGAGATCAATGTCTTACATCAACAAACCACAGAGATGTGAGCTATAGAGAAAGTGAGCTCCCACAGAGAATACGAGCCATTGAAACTGTGAATCAACGTAAATAGAAACTTCAAAAGAATAAGTGTGCCACTGTAATATAATCAAGCCACAGAGATAACGAGCCATCATATGCAAGTCATTGTAAATCCGTAGAGATATCAAGCCACCATATGCAAGTCAATATAGTTTCACAGAGATAGTGAGTCACCATATGCAGATAATTGTAGTATATAATATGAGATAACAAAGTAAGCCATTGTTAAATATAATATGAACCATCAAAGTGAGCCACTATTGAATATAATATTTGTCAATAAAGCAATCCATTGTTTCATATAATGTGATCCATAGAATATACTAACCACAAATGAGTCACATATATATATAGATATATATATATATATATATATATATATATATATATATATATATATATAGAGAGAGAGAGAGAGAGAGAGAGAGAGAGAGAGAGAGAGAGAGAGATATCGTGAGCCAATGTATCATAAAATCTAGACCATAGAATATACAAACTAGCCACATATTTATATGTGAGCCTCAAAATTATTAATGAAATCCTTAGAAGTATACATGAACTCACACATAAGTCTAAAATTGATGTAACAAATGGAGGAGGGATGACAAATATTTATAGTTGATTCAATGTGTGTAAGGAAATGAGCATAGGGGGGGAAAACTTGTGATTAAGGCCAAATTATTATATTTGGTGACCAAATTTGAAAATTCGAATATAATATTTCCCTCCTTGAATTGGAGCATACTTTAGCACAATAAATATTTCCTTTTCCCAACTTAAATTCCTTTATTATGAGAAGTTGGCTTGATGAAGACCTTATTAATTCATATAAATTAAAAATAGTATTTTTTTATTCAATCAACTGCAAAAATGGGCTTCAATGGGGAATTGGGTTCCTATGGGAAATTCATCCCATAGCAACTTGTTGACAGTGTTGAAAATCCCCCAACAAAGGGGGTGTCCCTGATATGGAGTCCTAACTAGACCTCATTCCTTTTGGAGTAGGAGCTTGTTGACAGTGTTGGATCATGCCAACATATAGGGGGTCTGCCCTATATGAAGTCTCAATTGGTCTAGGATCCCCATCCAGAAATGTGGCCTCATTGCCATTTACTTAAATATTTTCGTTAGCTACAATAGTTAGCATAAGAGAGCAATGCACATGTACTTGTGAATGAGCGAGTACACCTTGTCAAGTTTTCAATTGCAATATGTATCAAGGTTCTTCCACCAGAAGAAGAAAAAAATGAGTCTTTAGAAGAAAAGTATTAGTATTATTCTAATAAAGATACACACACACACACACACACACACACATATGAAGGAATCATTAATTGTCTAGAAAATTAGTTCACATAGACTTAACAATCAATAAAACCATTACAACATACATTCAACAAGTTGAGAACCAAAATCAATGAAATAGTTCAATTTCCTTAGTACATATGAGCAAAAAATACACTGCAAACACACAAATAATAGTCTTATTACATTCACAATATATGCATGAATGTGTGTTGGCTGAATGACCTTCAAATATTTGTTTTTTTCTAAGTTAGGCTAATTCTATTACTGAAAAAATATTGTACAATAAGGCTGAAGCCTTTGCATAGCCATGACTGAGAGATGGAAAAAAATAGCAGAAAAAGAGTCCAGACTGCCCAAAAAGGGAAACTAGTCCAAATCAAAAACTAAGTGCATAGTTAACTCGCTGCCCACACAGGGGAAACCAGCAATTGTGCATAATTGTTTTGAATTTTTTCAAAGTTAAACAAAAACCATCCTGGGAATCTGAAACTATCAGATTTTCCTAAACCCCATTAACAAATCTAGAAAGCATATTTCCAGTAAAAAAAAAAAAAACCGAGAAGACACATGGCCAACATTTGGCGGACCATGTGGTGAACACGTGGCAGGTGTTTGGCGGATCATGTGGTGAATGTGTGGCAAGCATAGTGGCTGACTAGGAGCGAGGTGGAGGAAATGGGTGTTCCTCCACAATGAAGAACCTGTACTCATCCATGTCGATAGCTACCTGGTGGAAATCCTCCATGTCATTGAGTTGTTGCACCAGTTGTTCTTCCTCAATGTAACAGATGTAAGGTTCCACCTCTCCTTCTACCTTGTGTTCCTAGCCCGCCTTTTCCCTTCTCAATTTGTGGTATCCTTGCTCCATGGGAACTCGTTTGAGTCATGTCCAGAGCTACGTGGTTGTGGCCATTGCTATCGGTGGCTGGCTCCTGAATTATACTAGTTTGGCCACCACTAGCAACTATATGCCCTTCAATTGCACATTCTCTCTCATGAAAGTTGATGGAAATAGTGGCAATAATGAGGGGTCTATTCATGGAAGAATGAAAGGTGAATTGGGTGGCCTAGAGATGCGTTTGAGGATTTGAGGGAGGAGCCCTGGGGGGTGAAGCAGGATTGGATGGACTACCACTAAGAGGCAAGGCATGGGGCGTCAAATGGTGGCTGTGAGGTTGAGAGCAGCCTCTGCCTCTACCACTGTGGGTGTTTGGGTATCCCCCTATAAATTGTTGGGCTAAACAGGAGGTGGACTCAGAGACTAGGGAAGGTGGGGGATGAGCCAGGCTACCTCTACTTCCGCCTTGACAACTATGCATATGATGACATGTTCTCATCATGTTAGCTCCTGAAATTTGTGAAATTCTCTCAGAATTGGGCTTAGGGTAAAGTAGAGGCTCAATGAGATTAGTATATGGCTTTAAGGAGGGATTAGCTGCATAGGCCAAGTGGAAGACGTTATGGCAGGCCAGGCTCTAGTAGAAGTGAATTCCTAGGCCGAATTCAATACAGCAGAGGAGATGGCAGCGCCTCTCGGTGGAAGTGTGATGATTGGGAGCAATAGTAGCTTGAGGGCAGAGACATTGCAGCAGTAGAGGATGATGAACAGGTGCAGTGGTAAGAGCATCATCGATATTCACTTTTGCATGGAGCTGAGGTTGGTGGTTGCAGTCATGTTGGAGACAACGTCCCCTTAATTTCCATTTATGGTTGTGATTAATGTTATGTTTAGACCTGTGTGCCAGTTTACGAAAGGCCATGTGGGTTAGCCACATGCCATTCCATTCGGCCACCACCGCCTTATCACTATTGAGCACCCACATCTGGGGAATGACCTTCAAATATTAAGTGAAAGTTCCAAGATACATTGATACAATGAGACACCACTAGCTCCAATAATGGAGAATTAAGCCACTACTTTCTCTCCAAAAGAATGATATTTCTCTCTAATGTCTAGATGAAGAAGCCAAGTTCAAAATTCATTTCTTTGAGTAATGAGGCTTCTTTTATAAAAAGAGGAATGACCTTTCATATTCCTCATGACTCTTGGACTAACCTCATAAGTCTTGACCTTCTAATGTGACCTTTTGACTTCCATATCACTTTTGGACTTCTCCTAATGATTGTTTTGTCCATATATGTCTTCAAGACTTCCATATATTTATATTTACAATATTTTCCAAAATTACATCATCATGTGACGACAACATGACAATTCATTGACATTGATGAATTGGATTCATAGTGACTTGTAACATGGAATTATTTTAGAAGTGACAAAACTGCCACTATGTCTTCAATACTTGTAAGAGATATTGCATTGTTGTTTCCTTCTACCCTCCAAAGGGTCTTGAGAAATCATGGAGTCTTCATGATTCACTTTTATCATCTAGATCCATCATTCCTTCAACTGTCACAAAAAACTTCCTTTGTGCCTTTTGTCTTCAAAAATGCTTCTACGGGTATCCTTTCTTTACCAATATCCTCATAGATTTTTACCATGCATTAATGAACACCTGCAAGTATAGGTCACTCATGGAGAGAAAAAATTAGCTCAAAAATCTCCTACACTATCATGCTCCATGAAACTTTTCTGACTATGACTCAAGAGTGCACAAAGGAGAAAGGGAGAGGCCTTATGGGCACAAAGTTGACTTGCAAGAGATATAGGATGGCTTCATTGCTCACTGAGACTATTCCATGCATATATCTGGAGGATGAGGAGGCTTGGAGGGCATAGGGTGCCCTTACAAGAGGCAAGACATCATTAATTTCCACTCAAACTGAGTTATGTGCTTGAGAGGAAGGTCAAGACCACAGGAACGGTGTAGGGCACACTTGTAAGACACAATGGAAACCATCACTAACCACTAAAAGTGTGCAGTCTTTGGAGATAAAAGCTAAGGTTGGTGTAGGGCGCATAGATAAGCAATAGGAAAGAGGCTTACTGATTGGTGGGCCCAAGTATTGCAGCAATAATGCTGCAACTCCTGGGACTCCCTTCTTTAATTTTATCAATCTAGTAGTTCGTAACAAACTTGGAAGCGACGGTGTTGTATGCACAAGTACTAGCTCTTGCCGCAGCTGTCACTTGGTTAGCTGGCACAAGTCTGCTATGAGCTTAAGCCAACTTCTATGAGATCTTATAAGAAGCTTTTTAACTGATGGATGAAAGCTAACTCAAAGGAGGCTAATATACTTGCAGAAAGAGGCGAAAAGATGAAAGGAAATGCAAACCCTAGTTTTATCGACTAACCTTACTGGTGCATGAAAAATGATGAAAGCTACAGAAAGGAATGCCATTGACTCTTAGAAAGGTAAAATGCATGTGACTAAGCTAATTTTGAAGTGAAATCTGAAAAGAAACATCTTTTTGTATTTTTGAGTAAGTTGGCAGAATTATTGTGCATGTGCTTTAACTGTTTTTGACTGTGCAGAGGTGGATTTGCGCAAGGAAATGCTTGCAGGAGGTTGGGAAGGTTAGAAGAGGGCCTAAGGGGTCCCTATCACCCTTCCATAGAGTTTCACAGTGATTGGATCTCAAGAAACTGCTTCCGTGAGCTTCTACAAGAAGTCTGCAGGGGTTCTACAAGATGTTTTGTAATTTCTACAAGTTGTTTTGAAAGGGGATTTTGGAGGGTTGATGGTGGAAGAAAGGTGAAAAAATGGAAATGGAGGTTGGGTGAGGATGTGATGGGTTCTAAGGGGTCCCTAACACCCTTCCATAGAGTTTCATAGTGATCAGGTCTCGAAAAACTGCTCTCGTGAGCTTCTACAGGAAGTCTACAGGGGTTCTACAGGATGTTCCGAAATAAGATTTTGGAGGGTTGATGGAGGAAAAATTGTGGGAAAGTGGAAATGGAGGTTGGATAAGGATGTTAAGGGGTCTAGGACCTGGTGAATGAGGCTAAGGAGTGATTGGATTTGTTCAAGGATGGAGGGAGAAATGATGCACAAGAATGTAGAAACTAGGGCAATGTGAGAAAACGTGGCAAATGAGAGGCAAGAATCTGAGTTAGAGGATGAACCAGGTTTCATGGATGGGGTAAGGATATATGAGAAGGCAACACAGGTACTCTGCATGTTATTTCCCAAAATTGATCAACAAAGGCTATGCAAACCAAAGATCTAACTACTTTAACCTAATTTGACCTAGAAACCATAAGCATGATGCACAGTAGTTTATTGGTAGCAAATCACATAAATCAACTATGGAAACCAAACAAGAATGGATCTGAGCATGTAATCACAACTGATATCAACTTTTTCAAATGAGAATATAACACTAATAATTGCATGATGAAGCAAAGACAGTGTTTTTGGTGGCAGCAAGGACACCTTGGTCCCAGCTCATGGTCCCACTGAGGTAGAGGTGAGATCAGAGGTGCTTGATAGCCTTTTTTTGAAGATATTCTCTGTTATTAACCTATCAAATAAATCTAAACATGAAAATACTTTTTAATCATCAAAAGAAATCTAAATAATAGAACAAGATTTAAATCTAAATAGCAAATTTTATTCTAAGAATGCATCAAAAAAACATAAAGGTAAACAAAGGAGGTACTGGGCACTTGGGTTAGGCCCAACCCCAAGAGCTATAGCCTCTTGAGAAATATTAGATTTGGTGCAAAGCTGGATTCATCTTTATTTCTCAAGAAATAATAGCTACATCAAAAATTGTCTACAAGAAAAAGCTTGAAAATGTGTTGAAATGCAGAGCTAACTTACTGCCTAAAAAATGACTAAAATCGAACTGCCAACTAGCTAACTTTTGCCAACCCAAATGAGGCCCTAAGCCCTCTTATTTATACAAATTGAGGACCCCAACAGTCCTCCTAAACTTTAGGAACTCAGCTACCAAAACGTGTAGTTAACAACAACTTTACTAGCCCTTGCTCAGCTGCCCTTGTGATAATTGTTGTGGTGGCCCTTGAGCTCCGAGCTAATGGTGGAGAATTCAAGGTAAGGGCCCAGAAATGAAGGGGACACCTTCCTACAAATCCTCGTCCTTGTTGCTCCACGAATTTGGCTGCCAAGTGCTCAGTAAAACCTTTGATTTTGTCTCAAAATTGACAAAAAAAATGCACAAAGCACCCATTAGACTTGTTGGCATAATGACTAAACCAATTCACTCTATTAGCATAAATATAATAAAAAAAATGCAATAAACTAATGCGAATGGTGGATTAAGTCGAATTAGGAGGCTAAATGAGCCCATATAATTATCCATTTTCGGGGCTCATCACTGACTAGGAATGCATTGTGTGTTAGGAGAGAGGGAGAGGACTCATCTAGCCGCAGGGTGTAGTTATAAATAACTAGGAGGGTATACACTAGGCCTTAGAAGTGTAAAGTGCAATCTTCCTAGCCTATAGGGAAGGCTTGTAAATTCATAAAAATGTTTAAGTCTGGAAGGCTGAAACATGGAAAAACATAATGCGTTAGAGGTCTAATCAAGCACAACACGTCTTAACTCTTTAGTAAAACTTATGCAAGACCTAAGACTAATAAATATACATCAAAACACCAGTTCACAAACATTCTCTAAGTATAACAAACAAATTATGTACAGTTGTAACCAAAAAGTGTTGTTTTGTGACTAGAAAGGGCACTATGACTCCAAAGTGCATTATTGCTACTCTTGATGATCCAGTGACACTTATAAAGGACAATTAAAAATGTGTGAAAACATGAAATGAGAATTGAAAACCAAAAGTTACACTTCACAATATAGAAGGTAGCCTTCAAAATTCAAATATGGAAAAATTTTAGAGGGTGTTGTAGCAGCGACAACACTTGGCAACACACTAGATGAACTTCAGCTTCTTTGTTGGGGAGTAGATTTCAGTAAATAGTTATCCCTTCAGGAAGTATTGATTCATCAAGGGGATTACTTATGATTTCCCACTTAACCTGGTTATAAATGTAGTATCCCATTTCCTTCCTTGGTTTAACACACTAACAAATATTTCCATTTCACAATTGTTTTGATTTAGGAGAAAGTTAGGATTTAATTGCGAGTTAAAGATAATCAGAGTGTTAGTTTTCATCTCTTACTACCAACAAGCTTGGACAGTAACCCGATGGAGTCACTATAGGAACACAATCCTTTCTTCACTGCTAGTGAGCTTTTCCATTACTCGAGTGAAGTTACTTGCTTCACCTCCCTATGTAGGAAGCATTTCTCTTATTGTACTCTTTATTTATTTTATCTATATAATTGTGCTTAAGCACTTATTTTTTCGTAGGGGTGGAAGAGGGTTCCTGACTTATTGATAACAGAAGAGGTTGTTGTTGGGTGCAGGAATTGCAATTAAGCAAACTCCTTTAACACTTAATTGTCAACCCGGGGGTTTGTAAACTTAGAGGCGAAGCACAAGAAATGCCATAAATGATATGAAATTTTCCTAACTCTATTCTTACTTCCTTAATTACAATCTTGCATAATCAAAAATAAAATATCACCCCGGATTTTACACCAAAGAAATTCTAGTGCTGAAATATGAAAGAAAGTACTTTTGCAAAGAAATAAATAGAAGGAACTTTCAAACTCTTGTAGGAAATCTTGATTAATTGAAATGGAAATCTATGTATATCTTTAGTATAGTTGAATGTTAGATTAATAATTGGACCCTTGAAGATATCTGACTTATTTATAGATCTTTCTCCCTACACTGAGTTGTTATTCTTGTACTCTTGCAATATTCTTGCACCAGTACCGGAACAAAGTTTATATACTGGAAGTATATTCTACACTTGTACTAAAGATTTCTTTCCTCATGTAGGGGCTCTAAGTCTTAGGACTAGAGCACTTTGTTCTTGTATTAGGTTATTGATTCCTGTATCGGAATAGATGTTTTTGCGCCAAGTTTTCAAATTTCTTTCTAAAAGAATAAAGAGTGTGTTAACTTAAGAAAAAAATTTGCAAAGGTGAACAGAACTTTGAAATAGCTTTCACAAATATAAAGATTCTTCAACCGAACTTAAATTAAAAATAATAACTAACTTAGAAAGTCAAAGCACACTAAAGAAATCATATAATTGTGACAGTAGGCTTTATCCCTATAATAGTTATTCACATAAATCCGATTTGCCTTTTTAATCCTTTTAATTTAGAAAAGTTCACTTTGAATAATTAGATGTGGATTTCAATCCTTTCCTTAAAAGTGTAAAGTGGAGGTACATATTAATTTGTTATAACATTTTTTATTCCTTAATTACCTAGGCATATTTAGTCCAAAATATCAAGAGTACTTATAAAAGATGAACACTCACTTGCAGAAATGCATCAAGATCCTTATGACAGAAAAGAAAGAAAGACTTTGCTATAATGAACCAAAGAAATCAAATTTCATAACTGTAAATGCACTAGTGCAAGAATAACGTGCTTGCACAATCTAGGCATAAATAATACTAAGCTTCGAAAAGAAAAAATACAAAAAGGTAAAATCAAACTTAGTTAAGCATGCACACCACAAATCCATCACACAATGGCTACAAATGAAATCGAACCTGAACTTTGTGAAATAATAGAAGCATCTACTTAATTCATTCCTTGCATTAAAATGAAATCAACACACCTTTAATGAGAAAGAAGAATGTGAGGGAGAACGAGCTGGGTTCGCTGGGCCCTAGCCAACCAGCTCGTTTCCTTATTTAAGAAACTTGGAAACTCAGCTCAAAGCAACGCATCAAAATAGAATTAAAACACAAGATTGAAATAACATGGTGCAGTCCCTTGTCACATACACACACTCAACAACATTTTAAACGAAGTAAATATTTTCAAGGAAAAATTTAACAATATCTCTTGCACTCATATCTATAGGGAGCATAATGGCGATGCTGACAAATTATCCAAGCAGGCCGCGCTATTGTCCAGAGGCGAATGGGTGATAACATAACAAAGAGGGACAAATGAATATCAGTATTATCACCGGCCATATATAGATCCACATTATATGAGGGATTTTGGTCCTTGACAAATACTTATTGGGTTTTTTGTAAATTTTTGAAAAATCACAAAAATTTATTTGAAATTTTAGGAATTCTTTTGGAAGGGCCCTGCGTGGCTTATGTACAGGCCTAACTAGAAATACTACAGCTTATCTCACAGCTGATTATAGCAAATCGCCCTGTGTGGTGTATCTGAAACAGTTCATAGTAACCTATTTTGTATATAGTCCACAATGACTCATTACAACATATGCAACAACATCTACAATATGTAATTTTTCTATATAATGAAAAGTTACAGATTTTTCCAGGGGAAAAAAACAAGGTGCAGTCCCTTTATATTAAATTTCAAAATCAAGAAATGTACATGATGAAATCGAATCCAGCGCAAAACGAGGGTGATACCAGCATAATTACAAAATACCACAGTTATAGTAGTAGTGCTATCGCTCCCATTTCTTATTTGAATGTTACATTATATACATCCCTTTAGGCCTCTAGTTGTAACAAAATTACATTTAGTGTTATGATCTAAGCCTTTCGATTGTAATGAAATAACAACAACATTACATTCTAAGCCTTTCAATTGTAACAAAATACTAAACTTAAGAATTCAGCCAACCACCTGATCTCTATCAGATCCCTAACTTATCTCCACTCCAAGCCCAACTCAAGATGACTGATTCTGAATGAGATGTCCATGTTAGGTAGTGAGTTGTCATAGAAGTTTAGGATTCGTCAACTATGTAGGAATCCTACCTGCACTCAACTATGCTAAAGAAATGATTAATACGTTTATTACCAAATACTTTAGGAAAGAAGATATTAGTTGCAAAGAATATTAAAGGTATAAAATCTATAAAAATAATTAATTAAGTACATTTGTAACCCTTAAATATGAAATATAAAGCTAAAGGCAAAATTATTGGAATAGTGTAGGAATAAGGAGGTTGTGAGGTTCAAACAGAGATATAAGGTTATGAATTTGAATTAGGAAAGGGGTTAAAAATGAAGCAATTTATCCTACCAACAATTGTTCCTTCAGAGAAGGTTATATATACCTATGATATTGGTTTTCTTATTATTAATTTTCCCCTTGACCTTCTCTACTGAATTGGATTAGCATGTAGAAAACCAAGTAAGTTCAATACCAAGTTAAGGAATCAAGATGATAGAATATATGTGAGTATCATGGTTCCACTCAAAGGTTTCCTCTTGAATGGATCATATTTTTTGTCTAGACATTACTTGCCTTAAAGTATTTTCCCAAACAAAGAAGGAGGACTAGTACATAGCCAAGCGTTGTGGTTCTTGTAATCCCTATTAATTTCACCACATAATATTTTTTGGAAATACATGCACTCTCTCACATAATCTTATTTATGTACACTGACCAAGACAAAGGAACAAGAAACAATACTTGACAAGAACAAACAACACCAACTTAGGGAACAAAAATATACATGGGAAGGAAAGTAGCCCAAGGTTTCTATTGAAAGTAATGTTTAATATTTCGAACATTAGTGGGAAGAGGTTTATTCACCAATCTAAGGATTTTAACTTGTAATAATGGTGGCCAATCTTTTCGATAATGGTGTATGGTTTAATCCACAAATATGGAAATTTGGTGTCTTTTCCTTTCTCTTTATGGGCTTTTCCCCACTTTAATACTAGGTCACCCACACCAAAACCTTTGTTCCCTACAAACTGCTTATAAAACCAATGATTGATTTAGTTCTAGTATACAACAACGTTCTCTTTTTATTTGAGCCTTTCTTCATCAAGCTTAAGAAGAGTGTCTATCCAACTTTGAACAAGGAAGCATGGTTTACCTTGAGAATCCTTAGAAAGTTGCAAGGCTAGAAGGTGTATGCTAGATGGAAGGATAAGCAATTTTTCATATACAAGGAAGTAGGGAGAGGTTTGGGGAGTGACACAATCAACCCATAATGCATTTTCCAAAGTGTTATGCCATTTCTTTTACTCAGAGAAGATGATTTTCTTGATAATACGAATTATTTTCTTATTGGTAAATTCATTTGAACCGCTTCCCCGTGGATAGTAATTTGAGGCATTCTTTAAAATAATATCATTTTCTAATGCAAACTCATAAAGATTTAGCTAATAAAAATAAGTTTCATTATCTAAGACAAGCGATATAGGAACACAAAACCTAGTTATAATGTTTTGTTTAAGAAACTATATTAATTCCTTATCGTTAACTTGTCTTAATGGAACTGTTGCGGTCCACTGAGTGAAATAATCAAGTGTAGTTAAGATGTATTGGTGTTTCTTTTACAAATGAGGAAATATCTCGCCAATAACACCCAGCCCCAATTGTTGGAAAGGTTCCTCATCCTAAAATATGTAACTAAGTTTGGTCTTCATAATGACATATGTAATAATGATTTTATGTATTTGTTGTGAAGAAAAAAAAAATATTATTGTTACTCTTGAGGCATGGGTTTCATGATCAAGGGAAATTTATTTTTAGGTCAAGCACCCATGGAGTGCTTCTAGATATTGTCATTTAGTCTACAATTCAATTGATTCATTGTCATGTGTGGAAGACCTTTTTGGGCATATTACATATTGTAAAAGAAAATTTATTTAAGCCAAAGTAGGGTCAAAAGACATTCCAAGACCTCATAATAGTGCTACAACAAGTCAATCTATAAAAGGATCATGTCATCCTATATAGAAGGACAAGTTATCCTAATAAGGCACTCGAAGAAGACCGTAAATAGGTTTTCTTGACCTCATTCAAGAGTAGATCAGGTCAAGCATGAAGAAGTTTGATCAAGAAAAGAAGGATACCTAAAGAAGAGTGAGGAAGAGGAGGTGAAACCAACAAAAGAAAATAGAAGTTTTTTCATCTGTTTTGGAGAAAATATCTCACACCTATGAGATGAATTAGGGCACCCATCTACTATAAGAAGACAATTTTTTGAACCATTAAGAAGTCATTTTTTTTGTGCCAAGAAGACTCACCTTTCAAACCAAGTTCCCAAGGAAGAATATCATATCCAAGAGAAGGAAAGAGAAGGTTAATTTCTCCATATTTTCTCACATGAAGTTAGGTTTTCTATAGGGAGGCCGAAAGTTACAGTCACAGATTACAGATCTGAAGTTGAGGTTAAAGGAGGAGTTGCGGCAGTTGTGAAACTGGTTTGACTTGGGTTGACTTCGCTAGAAGAATTTCTTCAAAGGAGAGTTTTTAATTGGTCTTAGAGGGGTCTTGGTCAAGGGTCATAGGTATTTGAATTTGTCATCTAAAGTTGTATAAGAAGAGAATATTTATTAAGGGGTTTTCCTCTCAAGAGGAGAGGTTTTGACCTTGGTCAATCACCTATATCTTGTGTTCTCTTATTTAATTGTTCTTTATGGTTTGGTAGTTCTTTTATGATAAGAACATAATAACAACAAGTGAAATAATAATCTAATCAAGTCAAGTTTAAATACATCACAAAAATTTATCAAGATAAGATAAATCACTTAGTCTAGATGCCATATATTTCTCAATGTGGTATCAAAGCTAAGATAACAAGACAAGAAAAGGTAGCTTGAAGAAGGACCATCAAAAGGAGTATCAAGAAAGTTCAAGATATCAAAAAGGACATTGTACCGTAAATAAGGGATACACAAGGGTTGAGTACTAGGAAATCGTCAAGGAGGACTAGGTCACTCATCATCTTGAAGGAAGGAACTAAGAAGGCCTCAAAACCCTAGCTCATTGCTACTGGGAAATCTAGTGTCCATGCAGAGCTACTAGTCCCACTAAGATGGGTAGCTATCTTAGAAAAAACAAAGTAAAGTTTCTTTCATTTTTCTTTATGAGAAGTAGATAGGAGAGGAGCAAAGAATACCAACCTCAATCTTTTGCTTGGTTCCTCACTTGTTCCTTCTCTCCTCTAACGGATATTTGTCGCTCTTTCATTGATTACTCCGCTTCAAAGAGTACCTATAAAGTCAAAGTAGCATAATACCTTCAAAGTATAGAGATCTACAATCATAAAAAATATAGGACCAGATATATATTGACCACACAAATGCATATATCATCAAACATACAAGAATGTGAGGAAAACTTGAATAGCTTTATTGATATAAAGAATAGAAGAGAGGATTACAACCCATTGATCTGACCCAACATCATCCTCTCAGCATGAAACCCTTCTTCACCTCATGGAAAGCTTAGATCACCCAACACTATGATGTTTCACCAAGAAACCAACAGCACTTCCTTACAAGATACAAGATTCCAACCTCTGGATCTCTGGGATGAGGGATCCATATATAGATGTTTGCAGGGGGGTGAGTTAGCTTCTGGGATTTTTATTAGTGTCCTCTCTTTGATAGTTCTTGGTTCCACTTGGAGATTCATGATCTCTTACTCATCTCTGGGAAAATTTAGAGAGGCAAGTGTCACAAGAGAAGTTTCTGGAAGATTCCATGATCATCCACCTTGTAAAGTGTCTCTGCCATTTGTCTACTCTCGCCCATCGCACCCTACAGAAGGGCTTTTTAGTATGCATTGCACTTTTTTCATGTGGTAGTTGAGATGCATCGCACCCTTTGCACTGAGCAGTCTGTATGGTCCCGTTTTGAACAGTTCTGAGCAGTTTTCTGTGGAGAACTTCTAGGAGATGATGTCATCCGCTAACCTTGTTCCTTTAGGGTGTGAAACAACACTTTTAGGGACTCAAAAGCCCTTGGTTTATGGACATATATTATTGGAGTTGTAGTGCCCAAATATGTCTATAACACTCATGCAAGAAGGGTTCTACACTCAAATAATTCTTGGAAAGATCATACGTCATGAATGAAAAGAAATACCTCAAGGACCCTACCTCCACTCAAAGAAGGACTAAACATTTGAAACATCTTGAAGTCTCCATTTCAAGGAATAAATAAGAAGTGTTACCATCATCATCAAAACAATAAATGTGTTCTCCCTCTATTTTAATCAAGAATCTCATCACATTGAGCATATTTGAAGAAGGACATCTCTAGAAGAAGCATTGTCATCTTCAAGGAATAAAACATCATCATAAAATTAAGAAGGAATCAAGTTGAAGATATCACCATAAAAGGATCATCTTCACTTGACAAGTAAGTATCCTTATATTTATGAATGAATCTACTATCAAAATGACTTCATTCTACAAGGAGAGCAACAAATTGGTTGGGTCATCAAATTTCCTTGCATGGAAGAAGAGGACAGATCTGATCCTCATAGAAAATGAACTCATTGGACATGTTAAGGTTTCAATCATCGTACCACCAAAAGAAGAAGCTCAAGCTCTAACAAATTATAAGAATGGGGGGATAAGGGCTCAAAGAATCCTTATAGAATTAATCAAGGATTCTCTCATCCACTATGTGGAAAAATTGGAGAAGTCAAAATACATCTATGACAAGATGGAATAATTATTATTCATAATATATGCAAGAGAAGTGATATCTTTGAAAACCAAGATATATAAGATGAAGGTATCAAATGAAGAAGGGATAACCTCACATCTTACGAGGGTATCACAAATATGAGACCAACTGCAAGAGTTGGTGGAAATAATGTCCGAAAAAGAGATAACCATTGTGGTGCTCAATGCACTACTTGATGAATGGGGAAATTTTGTATCAAGTATCTATGGAAAGTAGGAAGCCAACCCATTCAGTGAACTCTAGTCATTTTGTAAGGTTGAAGAAACCAAGTTGAAGGTAAAAAGTGATGTAAGACCAAGCAAACAAGTTCAAGAATTTTCTACCATGGCTAGGAGAAAAGGAAAGTTTGGGAAGTTTGGTCCTCAGAAAAGAAGAAAATTGATATGTGAAAGATCTAATGCTATGGTTGTCAGGAATATGGGAATTTCAAGAGAGATTATTTGAAACTCAAGAAGGACAAAAATAAAGGAAAAAAAGAATGAATCCCATTTTGCTGAAGAAGTAGAAGAACCTAAGAAAAAGAAATCAAAGAAGGAGGTGAAAGATCCCTACTATGACTCAAATAATCTCCTTCACTTAGTTCTTTCAATTTTTTGTGAAAGATAGCTATCATGGTGATAGGATGCATCATATTAGGATATGGAATCATATTATAGGCATATGATTGAAGCAAGAGCTCATGAAATCATAACAGAAGCTTGAAAGGATAGGTGAAGTAGAAGTCTACATGGATGTAGTAGTCATCATAGAAAGGAAATAAACCTTGGTAACCTCATTGAAAGTGTAAGTAGTATATACATTTGAAATAAATTCATCTAGCATGATAGGATATAAAAAGAATTCATCATACATCGTTAGAAAGGAGCATTTGTAGGATGAGGATAATCAAGATCCTCCATTGGAATCCTTATTATAACATTCACCTCTACTTGGAAGAAGAAAGTGTCTCACTGAGCATTCGAACTTGTGTGGGATCCATTATATAGAAGGATGATGGTATGTTGACAAAGGAGTGTAGCATGCTGATAAAACCTTTGGCAACTCCCAAGACTATAAACTTAAATTATCAACCCAAGGTTCATACAAACTTAGAGGTGATAGTGATATATGCATAGTAGGTCAAGCTCTACTCATGTCACCTTCAGTCATTGGATCAAATCAAGGCAAGCTGAGACCACTCCTTCAATTATCTTACAAAATAGAATTTGCATGAAAATACAAGAGTCTACTCTAATTGCAGGAAGATTAACATTATCCTAATTGCAGAAATGAAAGTTCCATTCATCAAATGTAAAGACTAAATATAGTTGCAGGAAGGAAATGATTGTACCAATTTCATAAATGAATCATGCTACTCCACTTTCAAACCATTAAATCAATATTCTACTTTTAGAATGTAAATAATTACTTTATTTTCAAATTTCTTTTGAAAATGAAATTTGATCTACCATGTATGACTAGAAAATATAAGAACGTAATTTCAAAAACTATCCCTATTCTAATTACGTTGAAGAGTTTCTCTTCTTATCACTGAGTACGAGATAATTTAGCTTTCGTAATAGGATCCTTACACATTTCATAATAGAATACTCATTGTGATTCAAATGTGGAAATTTTCCCTCTAATTCTAATCGTTGTTTTGTAATTTGCAGTGAAGGAAGGATGGTTCTAGAGTGGTCCTTGGGTCTCCCCAATTATGGATTCAAATCCTAGAGGTCATATTCAATTGCAAAATGAAAAATGAAAAAACTTAGAGAAAAGTTAACTAGTTTTTGGCAGTGCTACAGGCCTACTACAGGATGCTAAAGGATACCCTGTTTTGCTACATAATTCCCCTATTTTTCTATAGGATTGGGTTTGAGATAATCCTGAGGGTAAGAAAGGTGAATGAAGGTGGATGAAGGTATATTAGGGTGTATGAAGGATATGTGAGGCATTTTTCTAGGCTTAACACTCCTCAAAGGCCCATCTTGCACAAAAATACATGCTCACAATGTCCTTCATTGACCCTGAAAAGATGATCTTGGTGGTAGAATTTGAGAGTAGTATAAGGTTTCTAGGATGAGGATGGTAATGAAAAAAGGGATGTAGGATGTGTGTGTCAATCCTTGAAAGTCACTAGTATTACTTGTATATTAACAATCAACCTCTCTTAGTCTTGGGAAGAACATACATCTAATGATCAAACTACAGAAAAATAAATCAAGGTGGAAAGGGTGAGTTGATTTTTATTTCATCAAGAGCTATTATATCCTACAACGGGAATCTAATCCACTTGCAAAGACATGATATTAAATTCTAGGGTGTAGAGTTAGATTATTCAAGATAATTACAAACCAAATCTTAGCAACTTTCAGAGAAACATAAACACATAATTTTGGTTTGTTGTTGTAGACTCTTCATCCACACTTCCCACAAGACAAGTGGTGATCAGGCCTACAACCACAATTTTTTCAATATAACCTCTACCTAAACAAGGAAATAAAAACTAAAACTAAAACAAGTAAAAATAAAATACATAAGAGAAACAAAAGCCTTAGGGTTAGGCCCTAACCCAAGAGTTTCAGCCCTCCAAAGTTAAATCAGGTGTAGACCAACAATGAACCTTTCATTAATGGTGAATGGAGTTCAAATAAATCATATAAAAATGGAAATAATAGTCTCAATTACTTCAATCTTGATAGATTTTCCTAGCTTCAAAATTTTGAATCCTAATGAGCCCTTAGGCCTGTTTATTTATACAAAAGATGACTAGGTCAAAGCTCCCTTGAAAGGATGATTGCTTCCCTCCAAAATATCAAAATTAGTGGATCTAGTTCCCTTATATCCTTTCATTCACTTGATTTCATTGGCTGCCAGTGGACCTCAATCTGTAGGTGATTCTAGGGATCACTTCAAGTCAAAAAAGAGTAAATGCAGGGGACAAGCCTCCTACACTTCCTCTATATACCTCCAATGTGTCTCTGCAACATAAATATACTCAAAACTTCTCTCTTGCCTACACATAAACCACATTAGGCCACAAAGTATGACAAGCACCCTTTAGTCTTCCTACTAAGCACATTATAGCCAAAAGTGTAAATTATTGTGAAGAAAGAAAGAATTTATGGGCTAGAGGATAGCAATATGGGCCTTAAATATACCTATTGATGGGACACATCGTCACCCCCTTATTGAAAGTGTTTCTCACCCTTTCAATAACTTACTAACCGATGTGAAGTTCATTCATGACCTTGGAGGCCTCTCTAACATCCCAAGGCATCTCAGATGATGTGCCTTCCTGTGGATAAAACCTTGCAATTGCTTCTATGTCTATCCATTCCTTTTGTTCCTCTTCTTGATTTCTTCTCTCCTATAGGCCCAACAATGAATGAGGACTAATTTTGAGCCTTATCCAATTGATTCTCAACCTTTGAATGATTCTATTATAGAGTGGGGTCCTTTCTAGGGCATTCCTTAACCTTTCAGGGGAGTGATACTCTCTGATTTCCAGACTATGGGGCGGAGCATGTTAGCTCCTTTGGAAAACTTGCAAGCTCCAATTTCCCAACAACCTAAAGGTGTCCTAGAAATGGAGGATAGATTTTTCTTATTTTTCCATCTATTGAGGGGCCAGTTGGGGATCAGTAGAGATGATGTTGTGGTTACTGATTACATCCTAGGGGGCTAGTAACTCTGCTTTGATGTATAGGGGCTCACTTTCTTCTTTGGCCATCACCTACTTTACTTCCTCAACCATTTTTTCTTCATGGATCAGCCAAGAGGCTAGTGCCATCAATTGCATGTCTCCCAATATTGAGTTGGGCTCCCAAAAGTTCATGTCTATGTGGATCATGTTGTGCATATATAATTCAACCAATTTGGATCTATCCTCAATGCTTTCCTTCTTGAAAAATTAAATGAACCTCCTATAATTCTGGAATGGTAGAGAGCCATATTGTGCCAATGTTTTGATTTGGAATTGCAGCCATTTTTCCTTGAGGAAAATGGCATGTGATTTATATGGTTTCCTAAACTAGATGGTCTCCATTGACAAACTTGTCATGGCGACAAGTAGTGCTTCATTTTCCTGTAGTTTCTCTCTTAGCCTTTTGTCTTCTAACTAAAACAACTCCTTCATGACGGATTCCCTTAGTCTTAAGTCATTTAATTATTTTCCCATTTGTTGCACCTCTTCCTCCATGAGGCCCACATCCTCTAATTATTGTACTTTGCAATTTGCATCGACTGATGAGTTTTTCCTTTCCCTTTTCTAGATCAAAGAAAAGGGGAATTGTGAATTTTGTAGGTATAATTATCCCTCCCTAAATAAATTTATAATAGGACCCAAGGTTAGGCTATGTTTCAAGATCCTGGAGTCCTTTGGGACCTTCTTCGTCCTCTTGTGATTTTTTTCTCTTTCTTGTAGCCCTTTCTCTTGATCATGTAGAAAATTTGTCCCATCCTGTAGCAACTCTGTTTTCTCCTGTAGCAAGGTAGTTTATGCTTTCATTTTCTTGCTTTTGGATGCTATAGTGGTTTTCCTTCTCATAGGTATAAAAGGATGTTTACCCTTGGCTTTGTGGGAGGTGAACTTCTCAATTTTGCCTTCACGAGGTCACAATTCTTTTTCTTAGTGGCTAGCTGATTCACTAATTTTGATTGGAACTAGTGTTATGTGGAATTTTGCATCTACGGATAAATAAAATTTCCCTAGGTGGGTAGCTACACCTAGAACAATAAATTTAAAGAGTTTAACCTTTTTCTATAGAAGATAAATAAGACAAGGGACTTACTCATTATCTTTTGCTTCCCTTTGTCTCCTTTGAATAGCTCTCATTGCTCCTTCTCAAACTGAATCTACTCAATAAGTACCTACAATCATAAACTGACGACAAAAACCAATCAAATAAAGAGTTCTATCTACTATAAGCAAATGGAATCGAAAAAATTTACACATACATAAAGTCAAGAATATGGGAAAAGGTGTAAACAACTTTATTAAGTAGAAGGGAGAGTTACAACCTATGTTGCATGGGTTCCTGAATCTGGAGGTGGGGTTCTCGAACCCGTCCCGGGTTCTCGAACCCAAGTACCGGATTCTTGTACAGGTGCTTCTGAGAAGAACCCATAAGAACTGGGTTCTTCTATGAAGAACCAGGTTCTCCATTAAAAAAATTTGGGTTCTTTTGTCTTGACAAGTATGAAGAACCTTGATGATGGGTACTTGGAACCCCAAAATCGGGTTCTTTGGAGTTCATTTTAGTTTTTATTTTTAAAATTTTAATTAATTTAATGGGCTTCCCCTAATATTCCAAGTAGCTAGTTCTACATCTTTCGAGAGGAATTTGAGTACTTATGCCTTTATCCATTCGGTAAAGAGAAATAGGTTGGGCTCAAAGAAGGCAGAGAACTTAGTGTACATTCATAGCACACTTTGTCCCGTATCTCAAAAAGATCTTGGTTACAAGGAGGGTCCTTTCAAGAGATGGGACCAATACACAAATGATGCTATGTGTGTGGGCGAGGAGATATAACTAGACGGCCTTATTGAGCTACCTCTAGTTGCTATGGATGAAAAAGAGCCTCAAGATGAGAGTGATTCCTACTTGGAGAGTATGCTAGTTGAAGATTTGAGTGATGCTGATGACATGGCTTGAGGAAGCCATTGTTCACTATTAGCTATTTTTATTTTAGTATTTTAAAATTTCCTAGTTTTTGTTTGGAGATGCCTTCAGGAAAATTTTGAATGTAGAATGACAATGGACATATATCATGATTCTTATTAATATGTAAACTCAAATTTGCACTTGATATAACACTAGAAATTTTGAAATTTCATTCTGAATGTTGAATGTTCAATGATGCGCATGTTTAAATATTTAAAGTTTAAATCATAAGTATTTTAGTTTTCTTGTTTAAAGTTGAAAAATATACAAATTCACTTATATTATAATTTATAAAACATAATATAATATATATATTATAAATATAAATATTATATATATATATAAATATATAATAGATATATATATATATAATAAAATATTAGTATATATATAAAGTATAATATACCCCCGACGAACCCACGCACCCTGTTTCAGAAAATGACATCCCCGTCCTCGTCCCCGTCCCCGTCCCCGTTCCCGTACCCGTCCTCGAACCCATGTTTCCTGGCAACATAGGTTACAACCAATAATTCTGATCCCATGTCACTCATCCAGTGTGAGTTCCATCCTTCATCACACAAAAAGCACAACACTATGGCATAAAAATACTTACTTACAATATCAAACCTCAAACCAACAGTATCTCCTTACAAATTCTCAAAGTCTAGCCCCTGATCACTATGATGAGTGTTCAATTTATAGGGAAATGGAGGTGTTTTTGTCATAAATTGGGAATTGAGTGGATTTCCAATTTGGGAGTTAGTTTCCATGGAGGAAGGGATGATAGGATAGAAGGCTATTTGATTTATTCCCTATCCAATTTCGAGCTCATAGGAGAGGATAAGAGGTGGGAATCTTCTATAATGGTCTAGAATGGAAGAAAATTCTCAAAACCCAATGAATATTTTGCTCAATCTTGACCAGTGCGGGTCAAAGTGGGCCTAGGTGCTTTGCAAAGCAGGATTGAATGGGCCTAAGTCCTCTGTAGTGCACTTACCCTTGACCATGGTTGCGCTGGTCCCTCAAGGAGTCATTTCGTGAGGTCTTTAGGCCAAGAAACTCTTAGGAATGATGGCAAGTAATGTGATGACTTTCTTAGGGCATGTAGCAACTATATTAGGGTTTATTGAGCCCTAAAAGTACTGATATGAATGATGGGAGTGATGTGCCCAAATAGACCTATAACAATTTCCCCCTAAAGCATGAAGTTGAAAATGATAATGTTGAGTGATATGCTTTACAATGTGATGAGGAGGTTTTGAAGTGGATGGTAACCTGCATCAATTGCAATACATAATATCATGATATTTTGGATCTTTTCATGAATCGTTGAGGGAAGGCATACCCATGCTCAACATATAAACATTCATCACATGTACATAGATAGTCATCTACAGATATAGCCCCATGATGGGATGACCATCAGTGTAAAGCCATCGTACAGATGATGTGGTACTCTCTTGAAATCACAGCCTCGAAGGATGAAACTAGATCTAGGGTCTTCTATCTCATTCAATCATTTTCTCAAGTGCGAGTCTAGCCATGTGAATTTGTGATCTGAAGTCGAACATGGGAAGACACCGTCTAATTACCAGCAAATGATGTAAGTTATTGACAAACGTGACAGAAATCATTGATAATGATAATGATCCTCAAGTTACTGTAGTACATTATGCATGGTGTGAATGGATGTTCTGATGTTGAACACCATACGAAGTCTTTCAATCGAAGGCTAGTAATGTCAACATGTTGCTGGAAGTGAGAAACTTTTCATTTATGTATGTGAGCCACAAGGTACTAGAAGGGTATTTCTCAGTCAACTTCTTGGATAATGTGTTGATGTTGACAAGAAGTGACTCGTCACAGGAAGGCCTTGATGTATCCCACATCAATGACACGAAATGAGTGTAATGATTTTTGGAGACGGAATGTGACTAATGACACAAGGTTCAGGAATGGCGGTCATGAAAATGAAGGTTTATGAGTATTGCAAAGGATGAATTAAACTAAGTGACTTCTCTTGAATATTTCGGTGACACTAAATGAATTGGCATCATTGACCCAAAACCAAAGTAATGGATGGTATGATATACCATAGATATGATAACCATCAAGAAGATAACCTAACCCCAAGTAGTCACAGAGATGAAGTGAAAGTGTCTTGTTCAAGAGCGACTTGTTGCCATAAAGGTTTACCACTTTTCCCAATTTCCCTAGTCATTGTTGAATAGTACATCTTTATTTTTTTATCAATATTGAGGAAGATAACATATTCTTATTGTATAATTCCACCCTTTGGGTGAATCCATCACTATGTGATGGTTTAACGAGTCTAACGAAGGTGAAACTCGTTCTTGTCATGATGGAAAATTTTTTCGCTATTTGATGTTTTAATGAGTTTAATGACAATGATAACTCAGCCCTTTTGATGTTTAGAGAGTTTGAAAAGGGACAAAAAGAAAACTCCACAAGTTCTTTTCATAGATTTGTCTCTCAAATCCAAAAAAGCATAAAACAATACAAGAGAGAACCTTTTGACTGTGTTTGATCAACATATTCTTTTTTCTTAAATAATCTATCTCAGTCCAGAAAAGGGTTAAACCTATATTGAGTATATGTCGTTTCCAATCCGTTAATGAGCTAAAAAGGACAAGTGCTCGACAATATTTTCATATTTTGAGAGTCTGAAAAGAGCTTAAAGAGGACTCCAGTTTGATGAATGAGTGGTGTCTAGAATAGCAACTGGTTCTGGTGATGTTGGAACTTCTCAAAACATGTTGATTTATGTGAAGAGGCTAGCTAATAAGGCCACTCATTGCAACTATTCCTCAAAAAGGGTAAAACAACCAAGTGAAAGTTTATGATCAACCAAGCAGATAGTGACAATGGAAGGAGAAAACCCAAGGCTCGTCTAAAAGAATTGATTGATAGAATGGCAATCACAAGGGTTAAAATGGATATGGGTTCATTTTTACACAAGATTGAACCATAGGGAACTATGCTTGGATTCAGTTTCATGTTTACACAAGATTGAAATGAAAAACTATGCTTGGATTCATTTTCTTTTTTACACAAGATTGAAAAGAAAAACTATGCTTGAATTGGTTTACATACCCCCAACATGATGGCTTAATTCTAGGTACATGCCCCCCAAGCTTCATTACATTCACCTAAGTAGACTACTCATGGCTATCAGGTGGATGGAATGAAGGTTCATTTGTGAGATCAAGTGAAAGACTCGACTGGACTTTTACAAGATCAAATCAAAGACTCGAATTGAAACTTTTCTCTCGGGGACCTTGTTTCATTTTTTAATGAGCTTGACACAAGACAAGGAACTCTGCTTAGATTCCTTGTTTCATTTTTTAATGATCTTGGCACAAGACAAGGAACTATGCTCTAGGACCTGTTTCATTTTTTAATGAGGTTGACACAGTACAAGAAATATCCTCATATTCCTTGTTTCATTTTTTAACGAGGTTGACACAAGACTGGGAATTTTCCTCATACCCTTTGTTTCATTTTCTAATGAGGTTGACATAAGACAAGGAACTATCCTCATATTCCTTATTCGCAACCCATAAGAGGTCATGACTTCCAAGAGGTTCTCATTAGATGGGAGAACCATGCTCTGGAAGGGATCCGTAACAAGGAATCTGCGATTTGGTTCCAATGCCCCCAACACATAATGTACAACATCATCAAATTGATCATTAGTTGATGTAGGCATGGAACAGATTGCCACATAATTGACCCATCGTAGGCAAGATACCATTGGGACAAAAGGACCATTTAGAGAAGATGATTGACTAGAAGCCATATTTGGACCGGGAAATGAAAGCTAGTCAATGGTGACAATTCTTCCTTCATACGGGAAACACATCACTCGAAAGAGTGTTGAAACAATATCTCCCATGTCATAAACATAGCCACGCCCAAGAAGTAAATTGTAATTTAAAGGGCCTGGGACTACCATCACATTGAGATAAAAAAAAATTCCTCCCAAAGTAATAGGCAACTGAGGAATCTCATATGCAGGTGATTAATAACACTGGTACAACACAGCTCATCAAGGCTGGCAAGTGGCGTGGCCACATGGCCACCCACGCTTCAACCAAGATGCCCACCACCACAATTAATGGCATTTTAATGTTGTCTGAAAGAGGAAAAAATTTAATTTTGGGTGAAGGCTAGGGATACCTCACTCTGATCCATAAGATGGATAATTTGGCTGGCCTTCACCCCATATTTCCTCCTCTAGACTGTAACTGCCTCCCCGCTACCACAGGGTTGAGCTCTAAAATGACTATGAGGAGAAGGTGTTAGACCCTCTGTTGCATTGAAATGGTCAAAGGCGCCCATTTCTCACACAACCTATTTTGTTGTCTCAGAGCTACTAATACAACCCTGAATTCTGCTTCTGGTAATCGAATTCCCAACTCTCTTGCCTCCATGAGTAATTCCATCCCTCCTCCTGCTCCTCCAAGCACCTGTCAGACCAATACTTACCAGGAAAATATGCCTAGTTTACAGCATAGGATGAGATGTACAAGGGGTAGTAGCAGAGGCAGAGCCACCTGCCCTCCCTCGTTGTCCCTCTCTATCTCTACTCATGTAGATTCCTCCTCGCCCACATCTACTGCTCACCCCATGGGTCAGTATCCCAACACCCGCAGTGTCTAGGGGCATGCCCAGATGGCTAGCTATATGCACGATGAGGAAGCCTAGAAACCTTCGAATGACTCTGTCTCGACGATGAATCCTTTCCATTCTACCCAGTTTCAATTTCGGTGCACCTTGGAGCGCCCATGTATTATTGCCACCATTTACATTGCCTTCAAAGAGGAGCCACAGAGTATTGTAGCCCATGCATGCTTCAGCCAGGACAAGACCAGCACTAGCAGGCAAAAAGCTCATGATAAAAGCTCAGGGACTCACAGAGCTCATGGTGAAGTTCAAAACTAGACGAAAGCAACTCAGGTACACAACACTCCTAATGACAATGTGAAGATGGAAGCCACGATGAGCATCCAAGTGGTAATGCGAAGATGGAAGCCACGACAAGTGGTCAAAAGCAAGATGAAGGAGATATGGATGCCTACAGGTGTCTCATTATGGAGGAACCTTTGCTACCTGCTAACACCTAGAAGGATGAGGTCTTTTTTAGGTTTTTTGTCACTTGGTCACCATCTCAAGGGTACTATATGAAGTTTTTTGTTGTAATAGCTATCAATTGGGGTCAATTTTGTATGTTTTGTTCAAAAAACTCTCCTACAAGGTTATTACAGGCTAGTTCCCCTACGTGGGTAGCTTATACAGTGATTTTTGGACTAGTTTCCCCTTAAGGGCAATCTTTTTTTAGTTACTATCTGTTAGAACATGGTAAATTCTGAGATAGGTTCTACAGAGGCCAGTGCCTCCATGTATTATTATTTTTTATTCTATTAATATATTTAGTCTTATTTAGAAAAAAAAATAGGCAACTGAGGAAGGATCCCTAATGGTTGACTAGTACCTCTGTTAAAAGCCAACAAATTTTGGGTAACTAGCACAAGTGGTGGTGAACCAAGAACTTACCAAGAAGTGGAGGAAAGGATACTCACAGATGCACCTTCATCTATAATAGTCCTAGGTACAATCATATCGCAAACCTGTACTATGATCTGGAAAGGCACATAAGAAGGAAGACAACATCTTGCTAGTCGATTCCAATCAAAGGAAGCGACCAGACTACTTGGAGGGGGTACTGTAAGAACAGGAGAATTACCCTCTTGAGTTACAAGAATGGGATGATTTTCCTCCTGCCTTGATGGAACAGGAGGTTTTCCTCCAAGCTCATTGGAATCTAAAGAGATGAAAATAACCTAAGTGGTATCATACTCATTCTCTATGGGAAAGGTATGATTAACTAAAGGTGAAATTGGGTCAACTATTACCTCGACCTATGATGGATCGGGTATATACTCATGGGATTCACATTCAAAGAGATTGGGTTCGACCGATGGTTGATTTAGGTCGATCACTTTATCAACTAGTGAAGGATTAAGGGATAGTCTCTTGTAACCAGATGGAAGTCATTGCGAAGAAGCAAGATGGCTATCCAACACTTTTTTGGCTTCATCCAGATAGGGACAAATGTGAATGGGGTGATTCCCTTCACATTAGCTACAGGGAAACTTAACTTTACCCTTCTTTCCATGAACTTTACTACTGCTAGTTGATGTTGTGTCACCAACATGATCTCTAGAAGTTGATGGCAATGGATGATGTGAACGAGAAGACCATTCTTCTAAGATCTAAGGAATATTAGGACAATTTTTAAGAAGATTGTCTCCCCACAAAGTTTGCATGGATATTGAACTTTGTGAGGCTTATCAGATGGTTTCTCGTTAGAAGTTGCATTCAAAGCAATGGTTGTTTGATTTCTCCCTTGCTAAATTTTCTTCTTCCCTTTCTTCTTCTTAGCCACCTGGTTATTAGTGTCAATACTTTCACCAGGTGAAGAGGAAGAAGGGGAGGAAGAAGGGGAGGAAGAAAAAACAGAGGAAGAAGGAAAAGGGTCACCCTTAGGATCAACTGGAGGTTGATTTTTTTCTAGTTGGAGGAGTACTCGATTGCAGAGAAATCATGACATTTTGAACCAAAGAGGTTGAAAACAACCATACTGGCAAGCCACTGGTATATCCCAGAAGGGACAATGTAGCCATATAAGGAGCACCAATATTTTCGAAAGGAGGAAAAGGACTAAGATTCCCATCAAAAGAAATTCCTTGATCAGTGGACTCTAGAGTTGTTGCCATATGTCTCAACCTAAGATCAACTAAGGAGTGAGCATGGAGGATGTTATTCATGGTCAATTAATTTTATTTTAATCAAAATAACATAATAAAACAAAAGAGGATAATATAGGCAACCGTGAACCGCAAAAGACTACCTTAGTAAAGCAAGGACTTAACATATGCGAATGAAATCTCCCTGAATGTTGTGTTCATTGTATCACAATAAAAAGGTGGCTGACTTGGTTACCTAAGGATTGAGCAACCTAATGCAGTTCTCCCATATATACTTGAAAGTACATGGAGGCCCAATCCGTGTTACCACTGTCTAATGTGAAAATGCATAGTGAGAGCATTCCTTTATACTTTACATACTGTAACACCACCTTATATACCCGAAAGTACGTGGATGAGCTATGATATACTTACATATGTGGAATGAGGTATCACACTCAAAATGTATTGTAGACAAGTTAGTGACAACTACTATGTTTTATGACGTTAGAACATGTCTCTAGCCTAGAACCTCTAAATGCTTTGCATTAGGTTACAATGTTCCACTAGGTTAATTGAGATAACTTTTAAGTTGATATTCTTTAGACTTTTCCTTTCAAGGTTCACCACGTGATGTAGGTTTGCAATTCCTAGAATGCAACTAACATGAGAAAAATTCTTCCATTCAATTAAAACTTAAAATTGTAGCTAGTAAGGGATAGAGCAATCAGATCTTTGACAAAGAGCAAAGAGCACACCTAATGCAATTTCCCTAGCTATTCCTATCAAGCATTCACAAACTACAATATGAAAAATGCAAGTTTTTCTTTTCAATCCCTTTAGTTTTTAGATGAACAAAAAATAACTAGATGCACAAACAATCAATCAATACTTTTCACAAGAAACAAAGACTTTACGATAGTTTCTTTTTCAAATAAATGAAGACTTTACTACACTTCCTCTTCAGAAAAGACTAATCTATGTAAACTAACTTTGACAATGAATTGATAATGATAAAGAAAACTCTTAAGAAAAACTAAATAGTCAAGGTCAAATTAAGGCTAGGAGAAGAGATACAAGTTGATTTCATAACCATAGAAACATTGATCTTCAAACAAGAAACTTTAGAAGCAAAATTGGACAAATCCAAGCCAAAGATGGGTTTTTAAGCTTAAGTAGGATCAACGTAGGTTAGAGTGGGAATAACTACACTACAGAGCATTGTCTTTAAGCCAAGGATGCTCTGCCGAGCACTATCCCCTGACCAAGCCTATGGTGGTGCCAGAGAGGCCAAACAAAAGACATCTAACCTCAAATTTTTGACCAAAAACACTTCAAAAAGGTTGAAATAAGATAAATGGAGGCAAGAAAATTCTACTAGGGTGTACTAGGATGATGATAAACTACCTATAACAATGATCATTCCCTAGTGGAGTCACCAATTGGTTATGTGGAATTTTTCATCTACAGATAAATACAATTTCCTAGGTGGGTAACTACACCTAGAACAACATATTTAAAGAGTTTAACCTTTTTCTATAGAACATAAATAAGACAAGGGACCTACTTGTTATATTTTGCTTCCCTTTGTCTCCTTTGAATAGCTTCCATCACTCCTTCTCGAATTGAATCCACTCAATAAGTACCTGCAATCATAAACAAAGGACAAAAACCAATCAAAGAAAGAGATCTATCTACTATAAGTAAATGGAATCGAAATCATTTACACATAAAGACAAGAATATGGGAAAAGGTGTAAACAACTTTAATAAGTAGATGGAAGAGTTACAACCAGGAAGTTGGATCCCATGTCACTCATCCAGCTTGAGTTCCATCCTTCATCACACCAAAAGCACAACACTTTGGAAGTGGAACAATACTTGCTTACAATATCAAACCTCAAACCAATAGTATCTCCTTACAAATTCTCAAAGTCCAGCCCCTGATCACTATGATGAGTGCTCCTCAATTTATAGGGAAATCGAGGTGGTTTTGTCATAAATTGGGCATTGAATGGATTTCGAATTTGGGAGTTAGTTTCCATGGAGGAAGGGATGAGAGGATAGGAGGTTATTTGATTCATTCCCTATCTAGTTTCAAGCTCATAGGAGAGGATAAGAGGTGGGAATATTCTATAATGGTCTAGAATGGGAGAATATTCCCAAAACCCTATGAAGATTTCACTCAATCTTGCCCAGCGCAGGTCAAAGTGGGCCTAGGTGCTCTACAGAGCAGGATTGAATGGGCCTAAGTACTCTGTAGTTCACTTACCCCTTATCAAGGCTACGCTGGTTCCTCAAGGAGTCATTTCAGGATGTCTTAAATCTAGGAAACTCTCAGGAATGATGGCATTCAATGTGATTACTTTCTTAGGGCATGTAGCAACTAAATTAGGGTTTGATGAGTCCTAAAAGTATTGATCTAAATGATGGGAGTGATGTGCCCAAATAGACCTGTAACAGTTAAGTCTCTGGTCTGTGAAACCAAAAAATCTAGGTTTGACCCCAGTAGAGTCACCAATTTGTTATGTGGAATTTTGCATCTATGGATAAATACAATTTACCTAGGTGGGTAAGTACACCTAGAACAACATATTTAAAGAATTTGACCTTTTTTATAGAAGATAAATAAGACAAGGGACCTACTTGTTATCTTTCACTTCCCTTTGTCTCCTTTGAATAACTCTCGTTGCTCCTCCAACTGAATCCTATCAATAAGTACCTACAATCATAAACAGAGGAAAAAAACCAATAAAAGTAAGAGATCTATCTACTATAAGCAAATGGAATCGAAAGCATTTACATATATAATCATCATACATAAAGACAATAATATGGGAAAAGGTGTAAACAACTTTATTAAGTAGAAGGAAGAGTTACAACCAAGAAGTGTGATCCCACGTCACTCATCCAGCTTGAGTTCCATCCTTCATTGTTGGGTGCGGGATCCCCCAAGGGAAGTTTTGGGGCTTAGAGACCAGATTTTGGTCAAATATTGTAATTCTGAGGTAAAGACTCTGCATTTTTTGGGCGCGAAGCATATAGTTTGTAAAAGAGTCATAGGGTTGTCCACCCTTAATTTTGTTAATGTAATGTTGGTTGTTGAGGTCTACCCATGGTCCACGGACCATGGGATTGTATAAATAGAGCAAGGCTCTAAGTAGTTAAGACATCAATCAATTAATAATGGAAGATGAATGCATGATGTATGCGAGATAGATCTATGGAGTAAGGTCTAGTTTTGGGTCGTAGAGTAGGAGAAGGCTTTGTAGTTGAGTGCGTAGCGGCCTAGTAGTCTGCAACTGAGTGTGTGAACCCCTGCAATTGAGTGCATAAGGTGAGTCGAGTCTGTAACAGTGGGAAGTATTAATAAAGATAAGTTTCATATCATTTCTGCATATTTATTTCCTATTTTATGCATCTATTACATTGGATATAAATTGCACTTTTAATACTTATATGATGTAGAATGTGTATAACTGTGTTGATTAACTGAATGCAAGTCAGAATAATTTTTTACGCGAAGATAAGTGAGATTTGTTAAAGAATATAGGATATGTGGTGTAGTTTGGGGAAATTGTGCAGTTCTTTGCCATAGCAGCGCGAAAGCATCTTAGCCCTTAGTTAGGGCTATGCGAAAGACAATTGTGACACTTCATGAAGGTATTGAAGGTTAGAATGGTGCGCGAAGAGACATGCACGAAAGAAGATCTAGTTGGACTAAATCGACATCACACACATCTCAAGGGTGCGGAAAATTGGTTCCAGCATCCCCCCCAAACTACTTCAGGTGAGACTTCAATCCGCGCTCCGGGGGCTGATGCCGAAAGGGCCAATAGTGTAGGGATTTGTTTGGATAAATAACTCTAAACCTAGGTTAGGCCCCCACAAGCCAAAAAATGGTTTCATTGCCAGGATCAGAATATGCATAGAGATGTCTGATGTCGTATCATTGGAATCCAACTAAGAAATAAATTGAAAGCTAATTGGACAGAAGAATTCATGAGTTTGTGACGCAGGAGAACAGAAACCTATGTTTGTCAAAAGAAGAGTGATTAGACAGCTACCTGTATATGGAGATCTACAAAATCTTCTTCGTGTCCTTCCCTACTGAGTTATACGAGTGGATCTCGAAGCTAGCAGATAGCCAAGGAAGGTGGAAACTTGACAGTCCTATTGTGTGGACCCCAGAGTTAGTACGAAGGTTGGAAGGACCGAAGGATAAGATCACGTGCACTATTGATCATTGGCTTGATCGTATTATAGAAGGATTTGTTACTGAGTTCGTGGTTGATACCTCAGTCATGTTAGAAAATTATATATTACAAAGCAATGGAACACAAAATATTGCAAAAATATAAACACAAAAAATGCATAAAACAATAGGGACACAGATATACGTGGTTCACCCAGTTTGGGCTATGTCCACCCCGAACAACCATTCCTTCCTTTCTATTATCCAACAAAATGAAGAAACACAACCTACAGCAGATCCGCTATAATATCCTTTATTTTCTCTCACAGTCTCACCTCTCTGTTTGTCGCTCAAAGAATACACATCTATTACATAGCCTCAAATACAATGCCCTCATACAAAGAGATGGGTTTCCTTCTAGGGCAAAAAACCCTAAATTAAACATAATTTCTACCGTCAAATCATCCGCCTAATGAACGACCCATATTGACTAGAAAGTACTATACTTTTAAAAGGCAATTTTACATCTATTTTTAGCTTTGAGGGTGCTACCCCCAAAACCCCCGCCAAGGGACTGCTAACCCCTGGACCCCCCAGCCGGGGGGGATCAGCCCCCTAAACCCCTGCGGGGGGGCAAGTCCCCCCCCCGCACCCCCCCACGTGGAGGGGTGCAAAAACTTCCTGGGGTATACATCTGACTGAAACAAAGACCTCTAAACAATCATGCTCCATACTCAACAATCTCCCACTTGGAGAGTGATTGTAGCAACTCCACCATTGCTTCATTTGTTGGACAATGACTCCTCTTTGGACGTGGCTATTTCTCATCTTCATCGTCCTCCCTGAAGATCAATTGAAACTGAGCATATTCTCAGTTTCTCCCTGGTTACAACTTTTTTTAGCATATCTGCAGGACTCTAGCTAGTGTGTATCTTTTCCAACTTCAACTTTCCATCTTCCAAGATTGATCATATGAAATGGTACTTGAGCTATATGTGTTTAGTCCTGGAATGAAATTTTGAGTTCTTTGCAAGATGAATGGCACTTTGGCTATCACTATATAACGTGTCCATATCATGCTCCTTACCCAATTCACCCATAAACTTTTGTAACCAAATGATTTCTTTACTAACCTCTGTAGTAGCAACATACTCTCCTTCTGTTGTTGAAAGTGCAACAACACTTTGGATTTTTGAAACCAAACTGACAGTTGTTCCACCAACAGTGAATACATATCCTGTAGTGCTCCTCCTGTTATCTCTGTCACCTGCCATATCTGCATCAATATCCCTGAGAGAAATGTTTGAAACAACAAAGCATAATGCTTGATTTGTGGTACCTTTCAAATATCTAAGAATCCATTTCATTGCCATCCAATGTTCCTTTCTTGGATTGTTCATGTACCTGCTTACAACTCCCACTGCATGTGTAATATCAAGCCTTGTGCAGACCATTGCATACATTAAGCTTCTAAATACTGATGCATATGGAACTTTAGACATATAATCCATGTCTTCTTTGGCCTTTGGGCACATTTCCTTACTAAGTTTGAAATGGTTAGAAAAAGGTGTACTAACTAGTTTTGCATTGTGCATATTAAATCTTTTCAACACCTTTTTTATGTACTCATTCTGAGACAATGTTAATTTATGATTTTTCTTATCTCTAGTTATTCTCATATCAAGGATTTGTTTTGCAGCTCCCAAATCCTTCATTGCAAATGAATTTTCCAGTTTTCTTTTGAGCACATTTAATTCCTGCATGTTAGACCCTGCAACAAGCATGTCATCTACATACAATAACAACATAATATAGCTACCATTATTTTGCTTTTTTCAGATAAACACAATGATCAGAGTGACATCTAGTATAACCTTGCTCAGACATAAACTTGTCAAATTTTAGATACCACTACCTTGGAGCCTGTTTTAAGCCATACAAGCTCTTCTTCAACTTGCACACTAGTTTCTCCTTCCCTTTCACTTCATATCCTTGTGGCTGCAACATATATATCTCTTCCTCCAAATCCCCATGGAGAAAGTTTGTCTTTACATCTAACTGCTCAAGATGAAAATATTCAACTGCTACCAAACTTAAAATAGTTTTGATTGAAGTCATTTTAACAACAGGAGAAAATACTTCATCAAAATCAATACCTTTCTTCTATGCAAACCCCTTCACCACAAGTCTAGCTTTGTACCTCTGTTTTCCTCCATCTTCTTCCTTCAGCCTGTAAACCCATTTATTCTTCAATGTAGTTTTTCCGGCAGGAAACCTGACTAATTCCCAAGTCTAGTTATGCATTAAGGAGTCCATCTCTTATTCCATGGCTACCTCCCACTTCTTCCTGCTTTCAACCTGCATTGCTTCTTCATAACATTCGGGTTCACCAGAATCAGTCAACAATAAATAATATAATGAAGGAGATTATCATTCAGGGGGTCTACTTATCCTGGTAGATCTTCTAACACCACTTTCAGGTGTTTGGGGTGTCTGTTGTTGTTGTGATGGTTGTTTTTATTGTGGTTGTTGATTATTATTATTTTCAGGCACCTTTACTTTTTTAGTGATTTCATCAAGAACTGCATATTCCTTGTTTTCTTTTCCCTGTTTCTTTTCCTACAACTGATTATTATACAATACCTTTTCATTGAATATTACATCTCTGTTCCTAATGATTTTGTGATTTTTGTAATCATATAAGTGATAACCAAAATCATTAACATCATATCCAATAAAGGTAAATTTCTTTGACTTTGCCTCAAGCTTTGTTCTATTTTCGTTATCAATATGGACAAAGGCCTCACAACCAAAAGACTTTAAAAAATAGTAGTTTACCTTTTTACCTATCCATGCTTCCTCTGGAACACCACCATCCAAGGAACTTGAAGGCCCTCTGTTTATTAGACAAACAACAATATCTACAGGATCTACCCAAAACTATAAAGGCAATCCTGCATGCAATCTCGTGCACCTTTCACGCTCCATGATTGTTCTGTTCATCCTTTCTGACACACCATTTTCTTGTGGTGTTTTTGGAACTGTTTCTCTCTACGAATTCCATGCTCTGAATAGTACCTATCAAACTCTTTACTGCAATATTCACCTCCATTGTCTGATCTAAAACTCTTCAATTTCTTTCCTGTCTCAATCTCAACCAAAGCTTTCCATTTCTTGAAAGTATCAAATACATCAGATTTATTCTTAATACAATAAATCCAAGTTTTTCTAGTTGTAGCAACATCAAAAAAAGTAACATAATAACGAGAGCCACTGAGAGATGATACCTGAGCAGGTCCCCATACATCTGTATGCACAAGCTCTAATTTTTCACTCTTCTTTTCTTTCCCAACTCTGAGAAATTTAACTCTCTTCTGTTTTCCATAAATTCAATTCTCACAGAATTCCAAATCAGCATTCTTCAAACCCGGCAAAAAATTCCTTGAGTGAAGAATATTCATCCCCTTTTTACTCGTTTCCAAGCCTATGATTCCATACTACTACATCCGCTCCTTTGGAAGTTAAAGCATTAACAAAGTTAGAAATACCATTGCATAAATACAATGTACCAATATTTTCACCTTTTTCTATTACCAGGGCTCCTTTGGTGACCTTCCAAGCTTTATCTATCAAAGTTGTCAAACAACCTTCACCGCCTAACTGCCCTATTGAAATCAAATTTTTCTTTAGATCTGGAACATGCCTTACCTCCTTTAGTAGACATTGGTTTCCATTCTGCTATTTTACAAGAACCTTACCCATTCCAACAATTTTACAGGGTTTATCATCACCCGAACAAACTTGTCCAAAATCTCCTTGAACATAGTCATGAAAGTATTTCTTATTAGGTGTGGCATGGAATGAGGCCCCTACATCTAGCACCCAGGAATCAGTAATATTTTCGAAAGAAATAATCAAAGCATCTTGTAACACCTCACCTGTCACATTTGCTTCATGATTGTTTTCTTGTTGTGCATCTCCTTCTTTTCCCTTCTGAGATCTATTGTCTTTCTTTAGGTGTCCTTTCTTTCCGCATTTCCATCACACTATCCCCGATCTGGACTTGGATCTGTATTTCCTTGATTTACTGTGATATCCTGAGCTCTTTCCTCTTTCCATTTTTCTTCCCCTAGACTCTCCACTCAAAGCATTACCCGATGTCTCACTAGAGCTTTTCCGCCGCATTTCCTCGCTAAGGATAGCACCGACAACATCATCAAACTTTAAAGTACTAGATCTAGAAACAGAGTTACTAATGGCCATTACTAAACCATTCCAACTTTCTGGAAATAAGCACAAGAATAACAAAGCTCTAACTTCATAATCAAAGTTTACCCCTACAGAACATAACTGACTTGTAACAGTACTAAAATCATTTAAATGGTCTGCAACAAATCCACCTTCCGACATCATATTAAATAACCGTTTCATAAGAAATACCTTGTTTGAGGCCGAGGGTTTTTCATATAGTTCTCCAACGCCTTAATCAAACCCTCTGTCGTTGTTTCCTTCGAAATGTTGAAGGCGATCGATGTTGCGAGGCACAACCGTATTGTTCCGAGTGCCTTTCTATCGAGAAGGTTCCATTCTTCATCTATCATACCCGACGGCATCTTTGTTTTTCCGCCCAATGGTAGGTATAGATCTTTCTGATACAAATAATATTCCATCTGCATCTTCCACAGCGAGAAGTTTTGGCTGTTAAATTTCTCGACCCTAAACTTACCATCTTTCGCCATTGCTCCCACTTGAACGAGGAACCCTTCTTTCCTGCGAGTTTATCAACCAAATAAACCTTCGGCTCTGATACCAGTTGTTAGAGAATTATATATTACGGAGCAATGGAACACATAAAATATTGCAGAAATATAAACACAGAAAACGCATAAACAAGAGAGACACATATATATATGGTTCACCCAGTTTGGGCTACATCCACCCCGAACAGCCAGTCATTCCTTTCTATTATCCAGCAAAATGAAGAGACACAACCTACAGCAAATCTGCTGTAATATCCTCTGTTTTCTTTCACAGTCTCACCTTTCTGCTTCTCACTCAGAAAATACACATCTATTACACTGCCTCAAATACAATGCCCTCATACAAAGAGAGAGGTTGCCTTCTAGGGCAAAAAACCCTAAACTAAACATAAGTTCTATCGTCAGATCATCCGCCTAATGAACGGTCCAGATTGACTAGAAATTACTATACTTTTACAAGGCAATTTTACATATGTTTTTAGCTTCAGGGGCACTGCCCCGAAAACCCCCCGCCAGGGGGGGGGCTCCCCAATGGTCATAGCCGCTGCCCCCTAGACCCCCCCTGCAGTGAATATTTTACAGGTGGCGTTGCCGCCCCCATTTCGAACTAGGGTCCAATGTGGCGATACCTTTGAATACAGAAGATAATCAGGCTCCACACCCAACACCAAGAAAACTTCCTTAATTTCTTCACCCATATTCCTCATACAATTGACAATCTCATCTATACGCAGCAAGTAATTAGCTATGCTTTCATTACTATGCATCTTAAGAGTTTCATACCGTATTCTGAGAGTTTTAAGCTTAGCACATTTTACCTGATCATCTCCTTCATAGCTCAGAATGATTTTGTCCCATATTTCTTTGGCTGATTTGAACTGCATGACCTTGACAAATTTTGATTGTGACAAACTTCCCAGTAAGATAGTAACAACTTTGGCATTGAGTTCATATTGCTTTCTATCTGTTGTATCTATAGGAATTGTTGGTGGATATGTATATCCTCCTTCCACGATTCCCCAAACATTCATTCCAATCGATTGTAGATATGTTGTGGTTCTTATCTTCCAGTAGACAAAATTGCTCCCATCAAAGATTGGTGTTCTGATGGATCCCTCTCTTTCTTGATTACTCATCCTGATGGATCTTCCTTCAAACGATCAAGCTTCTTCTGAAGGACTTGCTCTAATTCCAAATATTGGAAATAATACTGAGAGGGGGGGGTGTGAATTAGTATTAGCAAATCAATAATCTTTTCATTTCCATTATCAGATTCATATACGCTACTTCAGTTAAGGATACCCGCGTGTATATGCAATTGTGTTTAATGCAACTAGCGTATATCCAGTAAACTTGTGATTCAGTTAGTTGATCTTCAATGAGTGCATCAGAACATTATCAACCATATGAATAGTAAACAGGTGCAGTAAAATAGAACAGATCGTCACACATAAGAAACACACATGAACACCATGATATAAGGTGGAAACCCAATGTGGGTGAAAACCACCTACTGCAATTCGTCTCTATCTTCTTTTAATAAGAAACTTCTTTTTACAATATTTATGTACTAGTGCAGTCTTATACCAGTACGCAGGCTTCTACCTACGGAAGGCTACAACCTTCTCTCGTTCTCCAGCTTCTCCTAGAAGGGAGTTACAACCCCCTTAGCTCTTGTACTAGTTGATGTACTAGTATATAGGTGCTGACCTACAAAAGGCTACAACCTTCTCTTTTCTTCCAGGGGCCACGTTTCATAAATTTTCATACTAGATCCATAAATACAAAACAATCACCACTGCAATACAATCATTAACTTTGAATCACCCAACAACTGAATGATTGAAACTCTATCATCAAAACACAGTCACCAGAACACAGAGCAGAGCCCAGAACTCTGCAACAACCACTAGAACCAACAACAACCTCAAACATCAAATCTCATAATCTATATGCTACTTGACTGTGTCAAACCAGCGTGTATATGCCCTTTCACCAGAGAGAACCCGCGTACAGATCTGAAAATAATTACTTATACCTTCGCTGCAATTTTCAACTTCATATATACCCAAAACATAAGATATAAAGGATAAAACATGCATCAGTATTCAGATCTATTCATGATCACACCATATAATGATAATGCATTTTAGTCTTCATGATCCCGGTCCATCAACCTTTATCAACTGCATAGGTGCCTCCTAGGTTCAGATCAAGCAAAGCATCACAAACCCATAACCAGCATACTAGATCTCACACTTCATCAGATATTCATCACTTGCACACTTGCCCTTCTTGGCCTATTGATCTTCTCCTTATATAGGTTTAGGTCTCTCTCAATACCATGGTCCAAAACCACGTAGAACCAATACCTTGGACCCAATACCTAGGGTCAACACTTCGGACCAAATACCATAGACCAAATACCACGAACCAAAACTTAGATTCCCAACATGTACACGCCTTTCCTTTTGTAAACGTGCGTGTGTACGTATACGCGACTTGGTATATGGTGAACCCACGTGTATACGCTTCTTTGTCACATCACACCTGTGTATACCTCTCTGATCATTAGTTCTTTACTATTTACTTTTTGTACTATGATTTGTCATCTGAGTGAGTTGCCGTGAAGGACAACACTTGTATCATACCTGTATCATAATGCCAACATAATTAACAAGATGAAACAAGAAGAAGAAAACTCTCATAAAAAAAGGAAATCACACTCAATTTCAAACAAGTTGTTGGCTTTACAAAGACCTTGGACATACCAAAGACTCAAGAAGACATTTCAAACAAGGCATAAATGAAAGCAAGGCAAGGGAAATGAAAAAAATTTACATTTCCAGGATCACCGCAGGTGGAAGACACACACCAATGTGAGTCGTCGCACTTACAGAACTGAGAGACTACGTTGGATTTCTCTATCTCAATATATATGTGTGTGTGTGTGTGTGTGATAGGGTAAATTCACTTAAAATACAAAAGGTAAACCCTAACCAAGCTCAAAGTTAAGATTTTATGAGACCAATTACAATCTGAACAAGATAAATAGAGTCAATTTCAGAGGTCCTAAAAGGATAGACAAAGAATACCATTAAAGAACATCTCGTTCCCTAGTGGAGTCACCATGTTGTTTTGTGGATAAATTCCTTCTGCAAACAGAAGCAATCTCCCTAGACCTAGTGGCATACCTTAGAAACAACCAAGGAAAAAAAGCAATGCTTTTCTTAGAGATATTTGAAATATGGGAAGAAAATCTACTTGGACTCTAATGTAAGCTTTCTCCTTCTCCTTACTTTTCAACTCTAGCTCCAAATTCAATTTCTATAAGTGGAACGTGCAAATCATCCAAAACAAGCAAGAGAACCAAATATACAAAATAGCATATACAAACAATTCTAAACAAGAAGTCAAGGATTCATGTGCTACATATGCATGAATAAGACATAATGTATAGGAGAAACAATGCATTTTTGTATTAATAATGATAGGAAAATATTACAACCCTTATAGGCCTTGACCTTGTGAATCTTTCCCAGTTATCTGGTCTTTCCTTTGCCACAATAGTAAGACTTCAATCACACCTCAAGCACATGGATGGATTATGGGCCTTTAGATGCAAATGAGTAACATAAGGGCATAATCTAGAGTCTGCAAAAGCCAACCCAGACTCTATGGTAGAAGCTACATTTATATGGTAAGTGAAGTGGTTTTGTATTTACCATTGTAGGGCTTAGATCCACATTATAGGTAGGTGAGTTCTAGGAGATAAGAGATAAAACCTAAATAATAGGAGTTTGAGATCAGAGCTAACAGTGAATAGTTAAAACCACTTTCGAAGCTTCTAGATAGAGAAACTTCAAAATTAATTTTTATTTTTCACCATTCCCAATTGTTCATCACAATTTTTGTGGAAGCAACCTACGCTGACCAGCACAATTCCCATGCATGCAACCTGCACCATCGCAGTTTGTCAAGAAAGTAAGTGTGATGAGGCCTTAAACTAAGATTTTTAGCCAATGTAATCCAAGATTCGTATAACTTCTAGAAAAGGGAATGTTTTTGGCTTTGTAGGGGATGATTGCAAATTGTAAATGGATGATGATAGATCTAGGTTCAGGGCTATTTTTTTGGATGCGACAAAATGACCTGTAACACATCTCACTCTGAGCAAGGTTGCTGGTCATTGAAAGCTGCAAGTGTTTTTTTGAAAAATTGTTCAACTGCTTTGCACATGAGTGGTTCTCCACATGGACTTAGCTTCACCAATAGACAATAAGCAACGGGATGATTTGAAACCCAACATGACCTCTTCAACAAGTAAAACCATGAGTTAGTTTAATTCTTTACAAAGGCAATAGAAAATTTGTATTGCTAGCTAATTCCTTACAAAGGCAATAGAAAATTTGTATTGCTAGCTAATTGTAACCCAGTAGAATTAGAGCCAGGTGCCAAATCTTTTAGATTCAGTGACTTCTTGCATATTCAATGGAGAAAGTTGCCCATCAAATTTTTCAATTTTTGCAAAGGCCTTGATTGGTTATTTATTTAATAGTAATTCTTTTACCAACAGATACCTTTTCTAGATAACACTGGGTTTGCCCATAATAACGATGAATGGATGCTTGGGTTTCTGCAATGTTTCTGCAAACAAAGATGGTATCAGGTTTGCAAAGTAGATACTTTTAATTCCAGTATAACTAAAGTGTGCCACTCAAACAGTAAATACAAGAACTTTTTGAGTCTCAGAAAACTTATCAACATCACATTTTGCATCTATTTGAACGTCATTTCTTTGTAATTTTCTCATAGAATATGGAGAGACCAGGTCCAGATTAAACACATAAGGAACTCAAAGAGTTACTAAAATCGAAGTCATCTTCTCTTTTTCCTTCACAGAATATTTCCTTTTAGCTTCCCCTTTAGAGTGAGATGCCTTAGCAATGGCCTAAAAGTTGATTTTTTTTACCTTGAGATGACCTCCTTTGTTTTGGTTTTTGAATTTGATTGAGGGCAACAACCTTCATCAGGGTTTGCCACTGCTTTTTATCACATATGTACAGCAGATAGATAGGCCAATTATTTTATCTGGAAAAGTGTCTGAGAGTTATTTCGACACGTTGAGCATGAAATATAACCTGTCCACTTCTCCCTCGAAACATGTCTTGGATGAAGTTTGGTCAAAATTTTGGACATAAAACTATAGTTTTAATTTACCAAAATTTTATATTTAAATAAGCAATTAGATATATATATATATATATATAATTTTTTTATAAAATTAAAATTATTTTAAAATTAAAAATTATTATTTAACACAACAGTCTTGGCTTTAGACATAAGACAGACCAATTTGGTTTTGGAAACTCTTTCACAACTTTTATGCGATGGATTCTTGTAGTGCACGGATGAAGTTAGTAAACAGGCATGGACCAATTCTTGAAGCAATCCTTTGTTTATCTTGAGTGTGAGTCATTTGAAAGTTTTAAAGCTAGGAAGATTTTCTAATGTCAAAAGTTGTTGATGTACTTTCTCATTTCCATGAGCTTGCATCTTACAAGTATTCATTACAGAACCCTATCACATATGATTAACAAATTAGGCATCACAATAATACGCATGAGAACACGCAATAAGGCTAAAAAATTTCTGGCAAAGCTCAAAAAATTATTTGTGTATCATTTTTCCAAGAAAATATTATGGCACGAGTCATAACAATTGTGTTGTTTGATTCTTTTCTTATCTCAAATTTTCCATCAAACATGTGAATGGAGTGTCCTTGTTCGAGAATGTGAAAAAGGGAAAAGTTTATGCTCAGATCTGGAAGGTAGAGTATGTCATGCAAAATAAATTTTGGAAGTCTAGGCAATTTAAGCTTGATGGCGCCAACCTTGGATGGCTTGAGACTTTATTTGTCTGCAAAGTATTTTGCTCCATTTGCATTGTCATTGAAGTCTTCAAATAATTATTTCCAAAACATCATGTGGAAGGTTGTGCCTATACCAAGTAGTCGTGCATATTTCAAGGATGGAAATTTTTCTTGAAGTTTAAAAAGATTGGCGAATCTCACTAATCCCTAATATGCAAACTATAAAATGTTTATTGATATATTTATAAAATTATTCAAATTTATAATGATTTTATATTTAGTCTCTATATAATGTTGGTGGTTTTTAAGGTAAAATAATTTTATATTCTAAAATTTGGGTGAATCATCTTTTATAAAAATTGGAAATTGGCGAATCTTTTTTGTGGAAACTCATGGAAAATTAGCCCTTTGGGCAAATATTAGCCCCTAAAATTTTCCATGGCATATTTCCAAGAATATGTCTTCAATTACTCCAATATTGCAATGTGAAGAGTCAGGTTCTTTAACTTTCGTTGGATCTGGTGTTTTACCTTTGTCTTCTTTGCATTCTTGCTTCATTGTTTCCTAAGGGATTTGGCATGCAATGCAACTTGTCTATCTCTATTACAACGACTACAATGAAGACCATATTTTCCTCCTTGATGATATTATCCGCCCCCCCCCCCATGTGTCTATTGTTCTTCCTTCTACCACCTCTTCCTCTAAAAGAATCTTGTGTCTCATTCTTCTCTTTTTGTGCAAGTCACATAGCTTCTTTAGGAGACTATGAAGTTGCCTTCCTCTTCCCAAAAAAAAATCCCATCCTGCAAACTTCTCCATAAGAGTGTCAAAAGTAATGCCCTTGAGTTGGGCACTAGATTATAAGGATTCAAGATAGTGATAATATGTAGGATAAAGATCCTTGACAAAAGGTTGTGAGAGATATTTCCATTTTAATTCCAGTGGCTTCTACATCATTCATGATAGCTCTAATTTATGAGGCTAGGTTTGGGGGGTCATCGTCCTTCAACTCCAAGTTGAGGAGCTTCATCATCAATTGAACTACCTCTGATTCTGAGTGTGTCATATAAATATTTCAAATTATTTAATGCGTCATAAGCATTTGTAATTGGAATTATACGATGACTCACATGTTCACCTACAAAAGAAACAACTAGGGCACAAACCTTGTTATCCTTGTTCTCCTATATGGTGAGCTCCTTATCTAATGTTGGCTTTGCAAGTGAATGGTCACCTTCTCCTTCACGAATACCTTTCCATAAGTCATTGAAGATAAGGGGGTGCCTGATCTTTCTGGACCATTCATGGTAGTTCTCTTTTCCAGTTAGCACAAAACCAACAATAGAGAGGATAGAATGAATCTTCGAATAAAGTTTGAGCTAAGGCTAAAAGATAATGCACAAGAAAAAAATGCTACAATATAATATTTGGTGAACAAATTTAATATATCTTTATAGATAGCAAAGAATTTTTGCTTGAATTTTAAACCATTGTTAACATTATAATGATAATCTCATACTTCAAATTGTTAGGCATCCATTATTTCCACACTAAGGCACATCTTAGTGTAATATTGTAGATTATTTCAAGTTACTACCACTATTAAGAAATGTTATAAAAAAATACAAGACCAAGAAACATAACCCTAATCACATCTAAATCTTCTAATTTTTTTTCAATTTTCACCACAGGATTAGATTTCTTGATATCTTACATTTGGCCTCCTTGAAATCAAACAAACATCCATGCTTATATGAATAACAGTGCAAAGAATAGAAAACATAACTGCGTTGCAACTTAAAACCCATCAATTCCACATGCTTCCTGCATGATTGACATTGGTTCGGGACCCTCAACAACTCCTCACCATAGGATTCCCATCATCTATGGATGACCCAAAAACTTCCACAAGGTTTTGACCACTAAAAACACTGAATCCCAATGCCTTGATATTGTCGATGACATTTGACAGGGATTTCTCAACGGAGATGCATAGGTTTATAGAAAATAATTATTCTCATAATCTTGGGCATGGAAGTAAATGAAATGCCTTGCAGCACTCACTATTTATAAAACAATAAGAAAATAAAAAATACCTCTACCAACCAACAAAAGGAACTGTAAAAAGGGTTAAACACTTGCTACCCTAAACTCAGAGGCAAACAAACAGTGAAAGAATAGATCATGAAACAAGATGCGGCTAAGTGAGTTTTTCTCATGCATTAGCTTGTGGATAGAGGAAAATTTAACCTAATCATAAAAATGGTTTCATGGTGTAGTTGGTTATCACGTTAAGTTGGTTGGGCAACATGGTGTTTCACTAATACTAGACATCATGAGAGACAAACATTACTCAGGAGATGTAGCCTACAAACAAGAAGATGAATAGAGAAAATGTTTATGAAAAGGCCAAGGATGGAAAGGAAATGAAAGAGAGAAGCAACAGAGTAATAGACAATGTGCATAAACACCTAAACTTGGAATATGTGTCTCTAATACCAAGGAATGATTCCCAAATGTTACTTTTCTATTAGGGTGAACATCATTATATATAAGTAGAATGGTGACCTTTGGGATGCAAATTCCAAGGTCTTTCCTATTCTAACTTATTGAATTTCTCTATTACATATTAACAAAATTTCGCCCAATACCTAACAATTAGGTGTCTAACACTTTCCATGTTTGGGAGTAGGTAATTTCCCTTAAGTGAGGCCTCATTGAGGTCATGAAAATCAACACTGAGCCTTACTTCTCCATTCTTCTTCTGAACTACTACTAGGTTTGAAATCCATTCAGAATATCGTATCTAGAAAATGATTCTGGAATTTCCCATTTTGTCAATTTCCAATTTAACCAAAGGCTTAAGTTTTGGATTGATTATCCTTAGTTTCTGTCTAATTGGATTATCATTTTCTTTTAGTGAAATCACGTGTTAAATGACCTCCTTTTCATATTCCTTCAAGTCTTGGTAGGTCAATGCAAAAACATCTTGAAATTTTTTTAATAAGACAGATTACTAATCAATTTCACTTTGTGAGAAATCAACTCCAAGATTTAACCATCTCGGATTTTCTAGAGATTCGATATTTATCTTTTTTGTCTCACAAACTCCTTCAGTATATAATTCTTTGGTAAGCTAAGACTTTTGCCTTTGGTCATTTCAATTGAAGAGTGATTCAAGTGATATTGGCACTTTATTATCAATAGGATTTTCCTTATTCACCTCATCATGATCATCTGCAAGAAATTGAAGAATGTGTTCTTCATTGTCAAAAGCTTGCTAATACTCTTGATTATCAAGAACATATGGTTGAAACAACATCTCAATTTGAAAGGAATTAGTGGTTGAGTTGGGATTAAAAAGTGAGGTAGCAATAGTTAAATAATTAGCTTTATGATTTAAATCCATTGGGATAAACGATATTTCAATTGACTCAAATTTGTCAATCAAATGCCAAACTCTTTTCACATAAACTTTCAACCTATAATTTTTAGTAGTATATTTCTTGCTTTGATGATTAATTCAAAGTCTCCCAAAACGAAAATATTTCTAATTCCCTTTTAATAGAATAACAATAAAAATAGAATTTGAATTAATGCTTTATATTTTGCCTCATTATTTGTACAGGAAAAAATACAAAGAAAAGCACCAAGATAATGTTCACCTCGTGGTCCTTCCAGAATTACTAATACTCTTGATCCAATATTTGATTTAAAAAACAAAACAAAACAAAACACATCTTCCCAGTATTTGAAAATAAATTCTGATAATTATTCTCCATAATGTCTGCTTTATTAAGAATGGTATAATTTCCCAAACATATGTTAATGAATTCAACCACGACATTAATTTGCTTCTTTTTTAAAGAACACGAGATTCTTGGGTTCCCGTGGTATTCTTGTTAATCAACCGTCTGTCCATTGTTCATCAAATATCCTCCCAGAGGGAAGCTCCATTCCCTCCCTAGAGCCAATCCATATGTGACACGAAAATCCACCATGACTATTATGAAAATAGTTGTAATATGAGGAGTTGATTGTATCGTTGCATAAAATCCTTTATTTCTCCATGAGTAGGTACCTTGCTTAATATATTCACATATACTTTCTCCATTTTTATAGTGCTTGGTGCAATCTAATCCTAATCCTATTGCATTCATAATATGAAGTGGCATAATGTTATTGGTAGCACCACTTTCAATCAAATAATTATGTAGCAAAAAATTTGGATTCTCGTGCAAAATAGAAAAAAGGGAGAACCTTTCCACGTGCCTTAGTTTGTATTGGAGGATTCGCATGTGGATGATTAATAACAACAGCTTCTATTCTCGTATGGGATAATTCAATTTTTTAGAGCTTTGATAAGAATTTATCTTCGTTGAGGAATCTTGACAACTTAAGAAAAGGGAAAAGTATTATGAAGTTTATGAAAGCATCCATTATACTATAGTCCATCCTCATGGAACCATGAGTTTTGTATCCTTTGAACTATTGTTTCCCTTTGACTTTTAGTAGGATGGACCATCGGAGCTTTACTTCTTTTTTCTTTAATCGTGCTTTAGTCTGAACTTTGTTGCATAAATTCTCTATGTACTTGTGGCAATTTTTTTTCTTCAAAAGAGAATATTAGATTATCTCCCATTTCTATCCATTTAAGAATAAAGGTAATTTTTTGAGTAAGATATTCAAGTGCCTGAGAATGGTCTATTTCTTCAGATATTTGATCGTGTATGGTAAGGGCACTAGGATTTTGATATCTAAGGTGTCTAGGTCCTTTTGGTGGTATATTGCCAACATTTTGATTCTTGGGATTGTAGCTAAATGATCTGATTTTTTTTCCATTGTTGTGAGTTGTGTTCATCAATTTCTTTGAAGTAAATGCTTCTTCAAGAGTTGGAGCATTTCTTACATTTGGAGGAATGTCATGAAAAAAGACCTCTTCCAACCATGATTTCTTGGGGGTTACAAGTAAGAAGTGACCTCTTGTCTTCTGAAATATTAAGGGAATGCATTTCCCTCAAAGCCTTTCCCAAAATAATTTCAGGATTCAAGTTGCTCTACAGCGTATCTTCTTCCATTTCTTGCAATTTTCTCATAGCTCCATCCAGAGTTTCTATATGGGTGGATTTTACAGCATATTTGACATTACAAGGCATGGCATTCATATAACTCCCAAAGATCACAGGCTCATTGGGACAAGATTCTTGGGGAATCAGCTATAAGGTTTTGAAAAACCTAAGGTTAAAATCCGTAATCTTCTCATCTCTTTGAAGATGGATTTATGTTAATTGAGTAAGCAATGTATGATATCCTATGGGTTGAGCATATCGTTCTATGAAGGCATTATTTATATCATCAAAAGAAGTGATATAACTAGTGGGTAAGGATAAGTACCAACCATAAGCAGGTCTAATGAAATTTTGAAAAAATACTCTTACCAGCACATCTTCATGGACAATCCCATGGATATCGCAAATCGCCAAAAATTAGTCCATGTGTTTACCAGGATACATGACATTATCTCCATTAAAAGTAGGTACAACATTAACCAACAATGTAGGAAGGGGTTGTTGTTTCCTGTGTAAGGCGAGTGGGCTTACTCTAAGTCTTCTCCTCTGGTTTCTTCCTTCTAGTCATTCTTTTCTTTCTTCTCTTTGTTCTTCTATCATTTTTTCTCTTCTTTCTTCTATCCCTTCTTCTCTTCTTTCTTCCATCTCGACGTCACTAAGGGGAGAGAAAAGAAAAATGTTAATTTGGCAACGTAAGGACAAATTCCCTCCTTTAGATAGCCTTCCTCATCCGGAAAAGACCCTCTTTTCCCTTGAAAGAATTTAATTTGGTCAAGGAAAAATATATTTTTAATGTGAAAACCCACATGTGCATAAAAGTTCAGGTCGGCCTAAAGACAAAATTGGGTCTCCAAGTCACATATAAATACAAGTCAAGGCAACCTCATTTGGACATCACATCAACACACATCTTCTTCTCTCTCCTCTTGTAATTGGTTCAAACAGATCTGAAGCAGGGTAGCCAAGTCCACACCTACAAAGCTTCAAGGGCTATTATGAAATTTTATTTTGACTTTTCTAATTGGGTGGTTGTTGACCAAGTTTGACTTGGTATTTTGACCTCCTTTGACTTGCAAAAATTTGATCTTTTGAGGCTAAGTTTTTCTGTGGAGGAGACGATATTTCCTAGGTGCTTTGACTGTTGTATACTGTTAACTTTGACCTCTACAATCTAAAGTTTGACCACAAGTATTTTCTCTCTCCTTTGACCAAGTTTCACTGAGTTGTTTGAGACTGTTTGATTGATATTTGACTAGCGTGGAAAGTTGAATATTTTGACTGATGACTGAGCTCTTTTAGAGGAGTTTGATTGTTGACTTGTGGACTGACTAGGGCTTCTTTGACTATTGTTGATTGTGGCAAAATTATAGACTTTGACTTGTTGACCAAATTTGACTTTGAAGCTCATCAACTGGATTTTGGTTGGTTGATCTCTTGGATTGTCAAAGTATTGAATTTGACTCTTTTGTGGATGGATTGAACCATTGTATCTCGTCGTTGAACATTTTATGACAATCTAATAAGAAGAAGAATTTGAAAGGGATTTTCCCTAGTCTTTGACCAAATTTGCTATCTCTTGTTATTGCTCTTGATGATCTTCTATTGCACATTGCATTTACTCTTCTGTCTACAATTGCTATTTATCATTGGAAGATTAAATTGGCTTGCTAATTAAAGAAATTATTGGGCTAAGAGATTGTATCAGCGTAAAAAAGTGGGAAAATAACAAAATACTCTTTTTTCTAAGTATGGACCTCCTCTATAACTTTCTTAATTCAACTTCTTTTTATTTGGCCTTGAAAGGTCCCGAATTTATCCATTCTAAATCTTCTTTATTGGAGTCACCTATCTGGATTTTGCGATGCAGGTTCTTCCAACCGAACTAGAACATTGCAAGATCTTTCCAACTCTTCTCCTATATTAGTTGTTTGTAATACAAGATCATATAATTGATGTAAGATACTTCTTTGGTCATGCAATCCAATGAAAATATGTGGTTGAATTCTGTCTGGACGAGTCATGTACTAGGAAATGGATATCGGATCATTTGAATCCCCAACAGAGTTGCCAAAAATGTTGATATCTTTTCCTATCAAGAAAAAAATCAAATTTTTAAGGCCTTGATATGGGTCCCTCTACATTTTTTAAGAGGTGGTACTCCTCTTTCAATACACTCAAATTTTCAATATATAGGAAGAAATAATATACATTCATCTCATGCACCTCTGAGCGAAATGTGTATTGTAACAACACACACACACACACATATATACACAAAATTTTAATTAATATTGGTCATTCCATTCATTATTGTTAAATAAACATCATTGAAGCAAGACAATAGAAAAAGAAAAAACCGTAAAGGTCCAGATATTCAGAGAGCTCTAGAATAATTTCAGTCATCCAAATCATAAAGAGAATAGGAAAAAATTCAAGAGATTCATATTGTTTTAAAATAAGTCTTGGAATTACAAATGAATCACTTACCCGAAAGGGAGCTCTCTGCAAGAGTCAAAAAATAATTTTACAAATTCAAAGTTTTGGAAAAGTCAAGTTCCTAAAACACTCTTCAAAATCCTAATAATTAAAGTTGTAAAAGTAAATACATTCCTCCCAAAAGGGGACTAGGTTTGGGCTCTCGTGGACCATTAAATATTAAGGTGCCTAAAAGAAATAAATAGTTACGGTCGGGGATCGACTTAAATGAAATATAGAGACAGCGAAAAAATTTAGATGACCAAAGATTAGGAGGAAAGGGGAATTATTTCAATGGATTTGGATACTCACAAAAATGATGCAGAAGTGCATCTCCTTTGATGTTGAAGAAGATACGCATTTATATGGTTGAAAGAACGCCATTAGTTTAATTGTTTGACGGTTATTGAAGATTAATGATTTCTTGAAGTTATTTCTTCAGCCATTCTCTGATATATTCCTTCATTGGAGGAACTTTTGTGTCATGTTTGACATGTATGTCAAAAGTTTCCACCTCGATATCTAGGGCATCTACTTTCAATTGCACAGTTTTAGCTAATATGTCTTCATTATAATTAACAAATGCAACTAACCATTTTTTATTTCAATTTCTAGGAAATCAATTAAGTTGTCAAATTTGGAACCCATTGATGTCCTAATAACCTATAGCTCTTCTTGTAGTATATCTTTGGAAACAAGCATAAAGTCTCTAATCATACATGGGCCCTAGAGGTCCTCAACAACTTTAATGGCCTCAAGAAAGGCACTGCTCCTTTTATCATCAATATTTGAATAGTCAACAATGGCCTCTTCTAACATTTTTATTATAGAACACCAACCAACTTTGAATTACTTAAGTCTTTTAAGCCCTGGGAGATTTTGTTGTGTCCTCTTGAATTCATTGAGCTTACGCACAAAGGTTTACAATTCATTATCGATAAATTGTTGATCATTTTCAAGATCCATTTTAAGATACTCAATAAATGAACAAATTCTTTGTGCCAAATTTCTCAAGAGCAAAGTGATTTCCCATAGTTCCTCAATAAGTTCCATTCTTTTATTGATATTAATTGCAATATAAGACATGATTCCAATCAGTGGGTGTGCCACTTTTATTGTTTGATGGGGTGTGTTGGATGTAGTTGTCATAGCCTTGGGTGCTTTGATAGCCAAAGGCATCATGAACAGTGGCACAGGATCAAGAGCTTCTTCAATCTCATTTATTATCATTTTTGGGCTCAGATTTTTTGCCTCTTGTTCCCAAACAGAGTGTGCTAGAGCTTCACAATTAGTTTGGTGTAGCTTTTGGCGTCTAGTAGCTCCTACTTGAAAGATATCCACTTCTATTCTTGGTTGATTAATGACCCTTTTATTTTGAACCTTCACCCTTTCCACCCTTAGATTCTTATTTGACCATTTCCTATATTATTTCTTCAATCATTCTTTGGGTTTCAGCCATGGGAGATGCGACCCTATCAGGGAGCATGGTACTATCAACTTCCATATCAACTGGCTCTTTCACGGGTTGAGCCTCCGTAGAAATTTTACTCTTCAATGATTTACTAGTGTTTGATCTTTCTAAGATTACATTGGGAGGTGGCTCTTATCTATCTCCTCCCCTAGAGAACATATCATTCCTCAGTGTTCTAGTCATATTGGTGTCCTTCCTTCTATGACTAAATGATGAACTCAGGCCATCCTGAGGTGTCGAAGTTGGAGGGGTGTTTGTAGGCTTTCTACTTCTTTCTATGTTTTGTCCTCCTAAAGTAACACTAGCTTCTTCAATAAATTATTCAATAGGGATAGGTATTCGCTTTCTCTTGATGGGCCAATGTGACTTTCTTCACTTTCTTTAGTATTTCTTGTACACAAATTCCTATATCTTACTATTGCCAGGTGCCTTGAAAAAATACCCTCTTTATCAAATCCTTGAATTGCTTCAACTTCAGTTAAATTGAAAATATTTAATGATTTGGAAAAAAAAAAAAAATTCTAGGTGAACCATGTTTCTCATAGTTACTTCTTCCACAGTGAAATTCAAAGAAATAAAATGCTTCTTTTTCTTTCTTTCAAATGGAATTAACCACTAATGATATTTCTTGTGTACTTCAACAATGAAATATCTATCCAATGCAAGCTTTGGAAGCAACAGGGGTTTATCCTAAAATCCATAAATGTGAACCAGGGCGTTTTCATCCCTCTCTTCATGCATCCCTTTTCCTCGTAGAAAATTTTGTGCTCATTCGATATTTTGTTGGGTTCTTGCCCAATCACCAGTTAATTAATTTTTTAACAAAAGAACAGTGCACTTGACAAAAGTAAAATAGGGCTTTATGGCTCCATAACATTAGGTATCATAACAACATCGGTTCTACATCTAGATTCAAATTATTCTTATGGGGTATGCAGTGGAAGGTATGACATGAGACTAGGGCTATGACCAAATATGCTATCATGAAAATTTGTGATTTTTGGATAGATTGGTTAATTAGAAGGACAATTCACTAGAAATGAAGGGTGCCTAGTCGAAAAGAGTATATATTTTAAAAGAATAGTACAATTATTCTAGAAAAAATCCATTAAAAATCTCTAAAGAGCTCAAAAAATATTGAAATATCTAGGAAAGAAATATCAGAAGGAACTTGTACATAAGGCAACATGAATTGATTAATATTCAATATGTCGGCTTGTGATTCCAAGGAAGTATTAGCTTTTGATAAATTGAGTAACATTTTGGGTTTGAGCAAATCAAGGAGCTTTGTGAATGCTTTTGGAGTAAAGGACGGAGTTCTTCTTGATTCCAAGCCCAATAGTTCTAGTGTTTGGATCAAAATGTTGTGCGCACAGATAAATTATTTCTTTGAAATCAAAAACTTCAATGACACATGTAGTGTTTTCTAGTCTAGTGATTCAAATCTTATTTCTTTTCTCGTCAATAGACAAGTTCAAATACCATTGTTATACAATCGGCCAATGAAATTGTTTATCTATGTCAGACCAGGCAGTAAATCCTCAACCAAAAATTGATTCGTGTGTTTATTCCTTCAGGTTGGTCTTATTATATACATGAGGGAGAGAATGTTCACTTCATCTCCCAATGACTGTTCACATTACTTATTTATTTATTTACATTATGTTCACCCAATCCTGATGATTAGGTGTCAACATTCCCCCCCTTAATCTGAAGGGATGTTGGTGAGTCCAAGCATCATTTTGAATCGTTCAAGCTTTTCTTTTCCAAGCGCTTTGGTGAAGATGTCTGCAATTTGATCATTAGTGGAACAATCACGGAGATGGATTGTTTTGGCCTCAACATGATGTCGAATCAGATGATATTTAGTATTGATGTGCTTCGTTCGATCATGGAACTTTGGGTTCTTGGCCAACTTTATTGTAGAGGTATTGCCAATCATGAGTGGAGTTTATTGTATTTGTTTTACCTGCAAATCTTCAAGAATTTTCTTGAGCCACACAATTTCTTTTGTTGATTTAGCTGCTGCCACATATTCTGCTTCTATTGTGGAATCTGTTGGAACTGATTGTTTGCGTGATCTCCAAGAGACAACTCCTTATCCAAGACTCATAGTATATCCTGAAGTAGATAACCCAGTTTCTTTGTCTCCATCGAAGTCTGAATCAGAGTATCCAATCAAGCTGAAGTCATCCACTTGTGTATACTTGATTCCAAAGTCTTGAGTTCCCTTCAAGTACCTTAGAACTCTTTTTGCAGTAGACCAATGTCCCTCACAAGGCTTTTGCATAAACCAGGAGAGGATTCCAACAACAAACAAAATGTCTGGTCTGGTATTAGTTAGGTAGTTGAGACTTCCTACAAGTTGTCTATACTTTGTTGCATCCTCAAATTATTTTCCTTCAATAGATGTGAGCTTTAAGTTTTGTTCGATTGGAGTAGTAAGAGGATTGCATTTTGTTATGCCAAACCTGTTCAATAGATCTCCAATGTATTTCTTTTGAGAAAGAAATATGGACTTCGGATGTTGGGTTACTTCAATGCCAAGATAGTAATGAACATAGCCCAAATCAGTCATTTCAAAACTTTTCCCCAATTCCTTCTTTATGGATGCAATGTAGCTTTCGTTGTTCCCTGTCATCAAAAGATCATCTACATATACCACAAGATATACAACTGTTTTGTCAACTTTCTTGACAAATAAAGTTGCATCATCAAGATCATAATGTTTGAAATTGAGTTTCTGAAGATGCTCAGTTAGTTTTTCATATCAGGCTCGCGGTGCTTGTTTGAGGCCATACAAGGACTTCACCAGTTTTCATACTTTATGTTCATGTTCTTTCACAGAAAATCCTTCAGGCTGGGACATAAAAACATTTTCTTTTAGATCTCCATTCAAGAAAGTAGTTTTTACATCCATTTGATGGAATTTCCAACCGTTCTGAGGTGCTAGGGCAAAGAGTGTCCGGATGGTAGCCCATTTTGCTGTGGGGGCAAAAGTCTCCTCATAATCGACCCCTTCCTTCTGTGCAAAACCTTTTGCCACAACAGCTTTGTCTTGTCAAGTGAGCAATCACTTATACTTGTGCTTGTAGACCCACATGCAGCCAATTGGGTTGGTTCGTAATGGCGGATCAACCAGCTCCAAGTGTTGTTCTTTATGAGGGCATCATACTCCTTTTGCATCACTTCTTTCCATTCATCATGAGAAGCAACTTCTTTGAAGGAAGTTGGTTCAAAATCTGTAGACAAGTTCAATTCACAATCATAAGAAACATCCATATCAATAGGTGAATTATAGTCATCCACATCACCTCCATTTTGTCGGTTTGAATTTCTAGTTCTTATCTTTCCAACCTCATCACGATGAACACTTTCAAGTGTCTTTGTCGGCCACTTTGGGGGACCTTTCTCAGATGGTCCAGGCTGCTCCGTTGATTGAGTTGGGACTGAATCAAGATTGAGTCTCCCAATTCTATCAATCACATCATTTAAAGCATCATCTGTTGTTGGAGTTTCATGCAGGGGAGAGTGTTCCTCAGAAGAAGATTCCACATGTTGATCTAGTATAGGAATCCCCCCTTCAAGATGTGGAATCTAATTATCAAATTCTTGAAATGATTTTGCTTTTGCAAATCTATCCAATCAATCAAGTTGTCGTTCAACAACATTGTCAGTTTTGTATGATTCAAGAAAAATTACATTTCTAGATACAACAAACTTTTTATTTACTTCATCATAGAGACGATATGCTTTGGAAGTGTTTGAATACCCTAGGAAGATACACTTACAACTTCTAGCACCAAGTTTGTTTCTATGTACCTTTGGTATCAAGGCATAACAAGTGGAACCAAAGACCCTGAGATGCTTTACCGAAAGAACATGTCCATACCACATTTCATAAGGAGTCTTGTTTCTAATAGCATTAGATGGACATCTATTCTTTATATATGCAGCACATAGAACAGCATCAGCCCAAAACATTATCTTTACATTTTTGAGGAAAATCATGGATCGTACCATATTTAAGATTGTCCTATTCATTCTTTCAGCTACACCATTCTGTTGGGGATTATAAGGTACAGTTGTTTGATGTTTGATCCCATGTTGGCGAAGATAGTTTTCAAATTCATTTGATGTGTATTCTTTTCCATTATCAGTGCGAATAGACCCAATATGACATTGTGCATCATTTTCAATCCATTTTATGAAAATTCTTGAATGTTTGAAAAGCATCAGATTTGTTCTTCAATAATAAACCCAACACATTCTGGTCTAGTCATCAATAAATGTCATGATATATTTATTTCCATTTGCAGAAGGAACAGGTATTGGACCACATAAATCTGAATGAATGAGTTCAAGTTTTCTATGTGCTCTTGAATGTGAATCATGAAAACACTGTTTGCTATGCTTTCCTAGAATGCAAGCATCCCATTGCTCAAGTTTCCTAGGAATTGTAAGCAAACCAGCAACACCATTTTTCTTCAACAAGCGGAGATTGTCATAGTTCAAATGTCCAAATCTAGCATGCCATAATAAACTTGATGAAAGTGTACCTTCTTCATGATGAGAATTGTATGAGAAATGTTGTGCATGACCAGAGGTTCCTTGCAGTTTGAGAAGCATTTCATTTTCTATTCCCCTCATGACAAGTGAGCGGTCAAATGATTTTCTTACCTCAAGCATGCCATCAAACATATGAATGGAGTGACCTTGTTGGCAGATGTGGACCAAGGACAGCAAGTTTCTCTTGAGTTGTGGGAGATATAGAACATGATGCAGAAGAAAGTCTGGAAGACCAGGCAGTTTAAGCCTGGTTGTGCCAAGCCCTGATGGCTTGATTTTTGATAGTTTGCAAAGTATATTTGCTCCATCAACATTGTCAGTAAATTCTTCAAAAAATTCTTTTCTATGAGTCATGTGGCAGGTTGCTCCTGAATCAAGCAACCAATCATTTTTCCAAGAAGCAAGTGAAGCATTAAGTAAATCTTCATTTACTCCAATATTACATTTTGCCACAACAAAGTGAGCGGATTCAGGGGCTTTACCTTTTTCTGTATCATCAGTTTTACCTTTCTGTTGGTTTCTTTTCTGCTCAATTTTGTCCCATGGTAGCTTGCATGTAGAGGCATCATGTGATCCATTTCTTTTGTAGCGAATGCAGTGCAAATCTGCCTTTTCTCCTTTAGAATGTTTGCCCCCTACCTCTGAAATATCTTCCTCTTCCTCTTGTAGAATCTTGAGCAGGATGCTTTTCTCTATGAGCAAGGCACACAACCTCTTCAAAAGATTCAAGCGCTGTCTTCTTTCCAAAAGCTTTCTCTCTTTCAGCAAACTTTTTCACAAGAGAGTCAAAGGTTATATCTTTGAGATTTCCATTTGCTTGCAATGACTCAATAATCAAGATAATTGGAGTAAGTAGGGTGCCTTGAGAAAAGCAATAAGAGGAATATCCAATTCAACCTTAGTGGATTTGATATCATGCATTATAGACTTTACTTCAGATGCAAGTGCAAGAGGATCATTATTTTGCAGTTCAAGAGTGAAGAGTTTAATCATGAGTTGAACAACTTCAAGTGCAGAATGTGAGTCATAGAGTTCTTTAAGCTTTTGTAAGGCTTCAAAGGTAGTTGAATATGACGAAATATGGCGACTCACCTCTTCATTTACAAATGCTGCGATTAATGCATAAGCTTTGCTGTTTTTGTTTTCCCAAATGACGAGCTCTTTGTCTGAGGTAGGCTGTACTGGTTCATTGTCTCCGTCTCCGACACACATTCCTTTCCACAATTCATTGAAAATGAGGGTGTGTTTTATCATCCGGGACCAGTCAGGATAGTTCTCCTTGCCAATGAGAACTATTCCCACCATGGATATGATTGAATGCATTCTGTAAAACAAATTAATTCTGCTGATAGAAAAATACTTCTGCCAATATACAGTAAAATTGTATTCAAAAGGGCATTCTCAAAAGATTTCAAATCTCTTCCTTATATACCAATATGGACACCAATACCATGTGATCCATATAAGTGTTTTGCTTTAAACCTCATATAAATCCACCATTATATACATATATGCCATACGTCCCCTTCATATATAAAACTCAATTACCACACGTCCCTTTGTATATGTAATCTTTTCACCATTTAAAAATGCCATTCCGTCTTCATAAAAGGGATTTTTTTTTTTTTGTTTGAAAACATTATTTAACAGCTTCCTCGGGTTCACTAACTTTGCAGATTCTACCCTGAAAATCGAATGTGCACCAAGAAATTACCAAAGAACATGCAACCATTGTAAGGTCCAGCAGCGCCCTCCATGCTTTTGAGTCGATTCTGCGCCTCAAATCTTTAAACAGGTTACCTGTGTCGTCGATTTCTGGCGGAATTTCTCCGATAAAAACTTGTTCCAAAGCATTCCACAAAGGCGAATTACGGATGCTTCATCCTCGCGGCCTCAGTTAATCGACTTTTTTTCTTGTATGATTGAAAGGAGGAATGGGATGAAAATCCCTCTAAAATAGAGAAGCACAGAGCAAAATTAAACCATGTGAGTTTGAAAGCTTTGATACCTAGTTTGCAGAACGAATGAAACCATGGTTCGGAAAAGAGGGAAGGCGAGGCTATAAAAGGGATTTGTTGTAGATTGAGCAGCGGCAGCGAGGGCAAATGCAAATCGAGTACGGGGCATACAAGGCAGGGTATCAAGTCCGCATCGATAGTCACAATAGAATAGTTAAAATATGATCAAATATAATCAAATCGAGGGGCCTATTTGCTTGACCCAAGTCGTGCTGTAAAAAAAATGGGAGCGTATACATTCAACAGGCATGAAACATCATAAATCGAACAACGTATACATTCAACAACTCGCTCTGAGAACACACTTGCAAACCTGAGATTTCTACAGTACAGGTTATCACAATGTTCAATTGCAGAGTTTCACAAGAGTTACCAACGCAGAGGTTTTCAAAACCATTCCCCAGATGCGCGCCTTCTTCAGCGACGCGGGTCTGACCACCGGTTATGAGGGAACAGTCACAACGTTTATGGACAGTCCAGAGAGCCAGAGAGTGTAGGCAGTGTAGTAGATAGGCGTACAGGTACTCAGTCACTGAATTATATGGAGAGCAGAGGAGCAGACTAGGGAGTTACAAAGACAGAAAGGCTAAAAAAAGGAGCTGGCTCTGATACCATGTCAAGCCAGGCAGTAACTCCATAAGGCAAAAATGATTCGTGTGTTTTATTCCATCAGGTAGGTGTTTGTTATATACATGAGGGAGAGACTGTTTAGTTCATCTCCCAATGACTGTTCATATTTCTAATTTATTTATTTACATAAATTCACCCAATCACAAGGATTAGGTGTCAACAGTGACCTCCACACCAAGTCGACCTCAAGTGTTGTTCTGGGGTAGCATCGAATGTGCTCTAGCCACGGAATTTGGTGTAGAGGTTAGGGCACATGAGATCTCCAATACCCAGAAAGGGTTTGGGCTGATTGTAAACAGTTTGGGAGATATTAAAATAATTAATATTTTTAATGGAGTCCTTAAGTCTAAACTTAGGGAAATTAAAATATTAATGTGAATTAATATAAAACTGTGTTAGAATGGTCCAAAAGACATGGATCAAGCCAGATCTAATCTTAGCCGTCGATTAGGGACTTAATCTTGGCCGTTGATTTGTCAACGAGAAAAGTATAAGAGGAGGCTTGAGGGTCACTTGGAGAACACACCAGAGTGATCAGTAATTCTATTCTCTAGAGTGGGGTTTGCTAAGAGATATAGAATCAGTGATCAGTTGTAGTGAGGGGCAGTGAGTACGAGGCAGAGAGGCAGGGACAGTGCCGAGAGACCAGCGCAGAAGCAGAGAGAGGTAGACACAGAGCCAAAGGGAGGCACACATAGGTAGCAGAGACCGCGCAGAGCCAGAATGGGCCTGCGTCATCCACGCAGAGGCTGCAGGAGTGATGCAGAGAGACAGAGAGGCTGTGTAGAGCCTTAGTAGGTTGTCGCAAAGGGTTTCAGGCTGACGCAGAGGCCAACAGGGTTGACGTTGGGCTTCAGATTGTGCTGCAGAGGGATTTTGTGAAGCAGGCTTTTCGAACACCTATTTCGGAAGAGAGGTATTGCTGCCAGATTTTTTATCTCTGTCGGGTTAGCCAGTTTGGCACCCATTGTACTGAGAAAAGAGCTACTTAATAAGAAAACTCTCAGATAGCTGCACCGATTTTCCCACATTGGGTTTTTCCGGGGACATTAGTCCAAAAATGACGGTATCATTTGTGTGCTTGTTTCTGTTTCCTTCAGTTGATGATCTGTAATATGTTGAGCATGCACCTATATTTATTTTCAGTGTTTACATGGTAAATAACTTGTTAATTAACAGAACAAGTAGGTAGGAATAAATCAGTAAAGTGCATGGAGGGTTTCTAACTGTTAGACTTAAAAACTTCAACAACTCCCTTTAAAGCCTGACTCTCTCTGACTCCAGATCATAGGCTTTATCAACCCTCAAAGTCTTTGCTTGACTGTCACTCTAAGTTTCTTGCTTGGATCACCATTGGTTATCTCAGCCCTCCGACCATCTCGGTCTTGCCTTCTCAGCCCTTCTCTTATCATAGGAACACTTAGACCTCTGTAGAAGTATTTTTCCGAGTTACAAACTCTAACACTCACTCTTAGCGAGAAATATATTTTTGGAAGAACCACTAGGAACTAGCTTACCATTTGGTTCTTGCACAGCATCCCTAGCTTCATTCTGCATCTTGTAGCTCCTAGAGTCCCAGTGCTAGGTCTCTTTAGCATCGCTGCCAAACCCTCGATTGGTATGATCTCCCTCTATCCCTTTGAGGGTTGAGCTCTATTGGCTATACTGTTGGTGTCGTCATTCTTACCATACTCTATTGACTTAATCCACTCATAGCTTATTGCGGAAAATTCTCTCCCCAGCCACTCCTGGTGGCCAATGCTTCTGCAGCTACCCGATTGTGACGAATGCGACACTTTGCCCATGACACGATCCTTCACTCTACTCTGTGGCACTAGGCCTGCTGACCTTGTCCTTTATGACCCATATAAGCAATTTGCCATACTTAGCCAACTCTCTCTGCATAGGTCTTCAGAACACTGTTGCTAACTACAACAGTTCCTACAGCTCCCTCTTAGAGCTATCACCTATGCAAATCTCAAATCCAGCTGTCCTTTTGAGAGACCATGCTTTGATACCATGTTAGATTTTTTCAAAACTAGACTCAATACACACACACACACACACCAGATTTGGTAGTAGTTTCAAATTAATTTTAACCAAACTAATTAATTGCAACACAGTAATTTTCCTAACCTTTACACAATGAAAACTTTAAAACTTGCAATTAGATCATGCATAAAAACATATTATGCACATGTTTTGCCCAATCAATAGTTCTTTATTAAATTCTTCTTAGAACCTAGAGTTATCCGCCTAATCAAGCCCTAGATATGTCGTTTGATCTTTTTCAGCTGATCTGGATTTGTCTTCATTACTGTTCTTTCACCTTCCTTGAGCACAACACACTAGAATATCACACACCTCCTCCTCCCAAGGCTAGTGCCACTGTATGGTCTGTCTTCTCCTCGGACCCATCTCATGTCATTGTATTCATGTCATTATGTATATGTTGTTACAAGAAAAAGAAGAAAGAAAAATATTATTTTTAAGCATGGATTTCATGCTCCATTTTGTTGGTCATCTAGGTCAGGCATGCATTTCATGCTCCTAGAGTTTGTTAAGTCAAAAGAAAATTTTTCTTGGGTCAAGAGAGTCTTTATCATTTGTATAAGTCCTTATTGGGCAAGTTGTAACATTTAAAAGATATTATTTTTGAGTCTAGAAAGGCAAAGTTGACCTCCAAGACCAAGTCGTCCCAGTTTGAGGCTATTTGATCTCCATAAATATGTATATATAGAAGTTGCTCGATCTCATTTGGTCACACATTTGGTCTGCAATCATAAGAAGTTTGATCGGCACTAGAAATAAAAGAAATTCGAGAGCAAAAGTCAAGGGAATAAGGACAAGTATAAAGCGAAGTTGGAAGACCTCAAATTCAGACCTTATTTGCTCACACGTGCAAAAATTAGGGTTTTTTATGGTTAATTTGCATGATCAGAAGTTGCAGGCCGAGTTGTAGACCTAAATTGTAGGACTGAAAGTTTCACTAAACAGTTTGATCTTCATTGACTTTTGTGGAATTTGACTTGTTTGGAAGAAATCATTTGGAGGGCTGACTTGTTGCTTGGAGGAAGTCTTGACTTTGGTCTTGGTGTCTTGGTTTTCTCATTTGAATTGATTTTATAAGAAGATAAGAGATTATTTTTGGGTTTTCCCCGTTGGAGGGGTTTTGCCCTGGCTTGGAGCCTACTTCTTGTGTCTATTGTCTTTATTGTTTATGCTGTTGATAGTTGTTTGATGAAAGAATCTAATAAAGAACAAAAAGAAGCTAACTAAAGTTCATAAGCAATTATTAAGGATAAGGAGAATTGTATAGACTCTAAATTGCTGTCGTACTAATTTCTCCAACATGGAATCAGAGTAAGGTGAAGAGAAGGCAACTTGAGGATCATCTTATTGACTTAAGAGAAGGATGCTTGTCAGAGGGAACTATTTGCAAAAAGGACACGAGGAAGAAGACTTCTTGACCTAAGAAGGAAGACTACTACATCTAGCTCTCATTGAAGGCCTCATCTGAAGATCAAGCTCTCCTTAAAGGAAGGAAGGATACTATCTTTCTCTCTTGAAGACTCTTTGCTTTTGAATGAATGCCTTGAGGAAAGGTTTCTCTCTCTTGTAAGGATACCAATTTGAAGGATCGTTCAAAGACATCCTTGTAGAAAACATCTTACAAGTGCAAGGAGGTCAAGGAAGCATCAAAGAATTCTAAGCACACCATTCACATTTTGAAGTAGCTTAAAGATTGTTGAAGGCATCCTAGAAGTCGTCACTTTAGGGCATCTTCGAAATCTTTTGAAGATTCTTGAAGGCTTCACAATAGTTGAAGACATCATCAAGAAGGGTTCTTGGTTGACAAATAAGTACCATATTGTCTTTCATGTCTCAATCTACATATCAAATGGCTACATTTTGCAAGGAAAGCAACAAGGTTGTTGGACCAACAAACTTTATAGCATGGAAGAGGAGGATTGATTTGGTGCTCACAGAAAATGAAGTCATTGGATATGTTACTCAACTAAACAAAGAGAGGACTCCAGAATTGGCGAAATATAAGAAGGGAGAGGTGAGGGCACAAAGGATTCTTATTGAATTTATAAAGGATCACCTTGTTCCCTTTGTTGCTGATTTGAAGACTTCTAAAGCTATCTATGATAAGTTGGTGAAAATGTACTCCATAAGTACATCAGGTCAGAAAATATCCTTGGTAAATCAACTATATAAAACAAGGATGTCAAAGAATGAAGATATGGCTACATATCTTATGAAGATCTAACAATTACGGGATCAATTGCAAGGACTTAAGGAAGTCATTTCTGATTTAGAAATGACTACTTGTGTGTTAAATGCTTTGCCACTTGAATGGAGTAGTTTTGCAACTAGTGTCTACTCAAGAAAGGATACTACTCCTTTTGATGAATTATGGGCTCAATGTATCTTGGAAGAAACAAGGATAAAGACAAAGGATGACACCGAATCAAATGAAAAATCTCTAGCCATTGTTGTAAAATCCAAGAAGAAGAAAGGGAAGTTTGGAAAGTCCAAAGGAAAACAAGATATGTTCAAGATTCAATGCGTTGGATGCAATGAGTATTGACATATTAAGTGGGACTGTCTAAACAATCCACAAAACAAGAAAAACAACAAAAGGAAGGAAAGGAGTGGAGCTCACACAACTGAAAAAAAGGAAGAACCCGAGAAGAAGCCGAAATGTGAGGATCCCAAGGATCTATACTATTGAAGGGAGGTTCATCTCTATCTGGTTTATGTACAATTTATCTTTTATTAGAAAATAGCAGTTAAAGTAGCATGCACTGTTGCATTCTCTAGAAGAGTTTTGATTTTTGTAGCGTCATGAAAGGAATCATGGCAGTATAGAAGAAAGCAAATGGTAGTAGAGAAATTAGAACTACATGATCAAGTTGCTTTGGAAGAAGTCATTTAGCTAACCAGAATGAGAAGTTTTGGACCATCTAGCACATCGTAGTTCATCCAAGTATTTTCTAACATAATGTTAGTGGTAGTCATCTTGTAGAAAGGATCATCAAGATCCTACTATAAGAACCATCATTTAGGGAAGGTTCTTTAACTTAGAAGCATCATGAAATGACATGTATATATTCCATCTAGTATGGAAACAATAGTCTTGAAGAATGAAGGGATGATGATGGTCAAGTTGTAGTTTGAAAGGCAGAATTAAAGTCTTTCTCCTCATAAGGGAAGCTTATCTTTGATAAGGAAAGAAGCAAACTCATTCAAAGAAAGGATGGCTAGATGGTCAATGGTATGCATGTCCTCTGTTACTCTTTTTGAAAAAGGTAGTATTCATGTCAATAAGAAATTGGCTAGAAAGAATTGGTCATAAGAATGTGCTCGATAAGATGAGCATGAGAAGGCTTCCATGTAATCAATTGATACTTGGAAGGAGTTTGGCATGCTTTGGAATAGTTAAGGATCAAGACTCTTCCACAAGATGACATGAATTAGACATGATGCTATTGAACAAAGTCTATCGGTAGTAATCACATAAGAGAAATTTTTTGGCCTACGCTTTTCAAACCAACAAGTGTGGTTCATCATCAGGACTAGATGAAGAGGCTGACCATGGCAAAGGCTTAAATAGAGAGCAATGTAGAGACATAATTTGAAGCCTGAATACAAAAATGATGATATTGATCAACATCGAATATGGTTTCTTAAAGAAAGAAAGAGAGTTGATAATGACGACTCCAAGGAAGAAGAAATTGTATCTTGCTGGTTAATTTGTTCCATGGGAACTTTGATTACAAGTGATTAGCACAGAGAAGGATCTTTGGTAAAAGATGAAAATAGACCATTCGAAAGGATGTTAATCTCAGAAGTAACCAGAATTTGAAGAAGCCATCATATTGAGGTAAGTTTTGATATTGATGTCTTGGTTTTGGTTTTTAGGTCAATATATGTTTTTGCTACCAAGAGGGATATTGCAGAAATACATAATGACAGTTGAAGCAATTATATCTACAACTATTGGTTTTTGAACTCAATTCAGTGAATGCATGGATTGAGGGAATGGTTTTGGTAATCCTTGAAAGATTGTGCGGTCAAGAAGTTTACATCATCTTGGGATTAAGAGGTAGCAACACAAAGAGATAACCCGATGTTCTTGTTTTTGAAGATCACTTGCATGGTTAAAGGGAAGTATGACTAAGCTCTACTTTGATTGGCTAAATCTAATACCTTTGTTGATGATGACTAGAGAAAAGTGATATGAAAGGTTGACGACTTGAATGCTATCTTAGACTGAAGAAACTTTGGCTCCATTACAAAAGCTCAATACGATGAGATGTGTTGTCACCTCACCTACACACCTAGGTTAATGTTCAAAAAATCCTCAACCCCACAAGGTGTGGCCTTGGTGGCAAAGCTCAGAGAAGGGGCTCTCCCAACTCTCTCTGTTAAAGCTCTCTCCTAGTTAAGCTAAGGGGGGTGTTCCCTAGAGATGGTTAGGAAATGAAAATTGTTGAAAACAACAAGTTCTAGGAGACTAAGGTTAAGGGAACTACTTCTCAAAGGGTAACATGATTGAATATTTTAGCAAGTGTGTCAATGATGAGCAATGTGAGAGATATATTTCAATATAGCGGTTCAACAGGAAAGAGTATGAACCAGTGCCTTGTAAACAATGCTCAAATGGAAATATCAAGTACTTGCAATATGGAAATCTAAATTCAAGTTACAATGACAAGTAATCCTACAAAACAAGTGTTAGTAAATGGAACTTGTACTTATAATGGAAATGCTCAAATAAAATGATACAATATAACCATGAGCAAACAAGCCTCAAGATGACAAGTACATAAAATGATATTGTGAGTAAAATGGAAAATGCTCATAAACCAACTTGATGAGATGATGCCTAAACTAGACAATGTGAGATGCAATTATCTTGGTTAGCTTTAATTTTAAATGCCTAGACAAAAGTGCGAAATTCCCCTTTCAGATTCTTGCCACAAGGTAAAGATTGGGGTGAGTTGCAAGGAAGATGGGATGAGGAGGCACTTAGCCCTTCATTAACGATACCTTTCCCATAATCCTTACAATCCACATGGCTTCGTTCCTACAAGGGGAATAAGCCACCAAGAGAACTCCGAGGTCACGTGTTGAAACCTTATTCCATACTAGGTGAAAGAAAATTAGGAAATTTGGTCCTAGAATGTCTATTAAACCAAGCCTGTGCTTGGAGGTAAGTTTTTAAATGCAAGTCTAACTTAGTATGCAAGAGAAATACCTAAATATGAGAGAAATGCTTCCAATGAGATATGTTGATGACAAAGTGCTTTCAATGGAGAGACAATAATGATATTAACTTTGAAATGCTGCACAAAAGAAGATGTACCAACAATTCAAATAGAAACAATGAAATGGAAATCAGCTTAATGCCATAAAACATCAACTTATAAGCTTTGAAATGAAAGAATGTATCTTCTTGTGTGATATATCATTCAAATGGAAGTTGCATCATAAGAAAATATAATAGATCATATGCCAAATCAGTTGCTTAAATAAAAACCAAATTAAATGGCTCAAGACAAGTTGCAAGTAAACAAACTAGTAAAGAATGCTCAAAAGTGAAATACAAGTTTCCCAATTAACCAAAATGAGCATGCAATTTCAAAACAAGTAAATAGAGTTGCAACTAAATGACTTGAGATAAAAGTGAAACCATGAAAACATTTGCTAGCTTGCCAAATGAAATGAGAGTGTTATGCCTTTGCTTGTTGTGTATTGCAATGACTTAAGCAAATGGGATATAAGTAGCACAACACAAGATACAAGTGAATCAATTGGCAAGTTGATTGCAAAATAGGGAAATGTGAGTGCTATGTGTTAAGGTTATGAGTTAAACAAGCACAACTAGATTAGATTAGCTAATGAGACAATGCATGCAAGTAAATTAATATGTCAAGTTAGAAACTAGAGGCAATAAAGTCATCCACCCAAAAGAAGTAGTCCTCCCTCTAAATGAGGAGACTGGATACGATGGGAAAAACATCCCAAGCTCCCTCAAGAAAAAATAACTCTTATTAACTTGTTTATAAGAGATGAGAAGCCTTCAAAGGCCTCAACTAAACTCAAGGAAGATATTTACAATAACTAATTGAAGTTTAGACACTAGATCATCTCCATGGTAAAGATAGGTCGATTGCAAATGAGGCACAAAAGAAGAGCCTTCAAATCTGAAAATTAAAGGATTGCTTTACATATAAAAATAAATCTTCCAAGGATATGAAAGTTTGCACAAGGAGAAAGAGGCTAGGCCTCTAAAAGCTCATGGCCTTGTCAAAGGAGCGCTGCCTTAAGGAGGGTTCACGACCTATACAAGAGTCTGTTGAAAATCCTAAGTCTGACACGTTAGAAATCCCTACTGCATTATTTGGTTTATTTTCTCCTACTTGTTCTTTTCATTAACAAGTTATTTATAAATATAAATATTGAAAATAAACACAAATACAACCTTAACCCATATACAGATCAACAACTGAAATAACTAAGACAAACACACAAGGGACATCGTCCTTGGAAAAACCCAATGCGGGAAAACCAGTGCAGCAAATACGAGGGTTTTATTATTATGCAATTCCTGGATACAACTAGGGTGCCAGAAATGGCTCACCCAACAGAGAATGCCCTCGGCAGTAGTACCTCTCCTCGGAGACAGATATTTCGGTTGATCAATCACCGTATGAATGATCCCACAACAACAATTGCAACTCCTTAGCTGGACAACAAAAGCTGCTCCAAGCTTCTCTGCTGCTCTGCACCACTCTGCAGGGACAACGTCACCCTTCCCAGCTCACCAGCACTCAGTTTGCCCCACGAAAATCTTCCAGCGTTGCCTCTTGGCTCTGCATCAGCGCTGTTGGCCTTTGCGCAACTACTGAAGCCTTTGTGTTAGCCCCTTGGCTCTCTGCATCAACTCTCAAATCCTCTGCGTCACCCACGCTGGCCTCTTCAGCCTCTGCATAGCTCCTAGCTGCCTCTGTGTTAGCCTCTCTAGGCTCTACGCTGTCTCTCTGGCACAAATTGGCTTCACTGCTATGTATTCTCGGCCTCGTGCAAAACTGCTCCTTCCTGCAATAGATCATTAGCTCAATTCTGTCAGCAAAACCCCGCTCCAGGTAATTGAACTGACTGATCAATTTGGTGTATCTCCAACTGACCCTCAAGCCTCCTCTTATACTTTTCATGTTGAGTCTTCAACGACCGAGATTAAGTCCCTAATCAACGACTAAGATTAGATTTGGCTTGATCCATGTCATTTAGAACATTCTCACCCAGTTTTATATTAATACCCATTAATATTTTAATTTTCCTAAGTTTAGACTTAGGAACCCCATTAAAAATATTAATTATTTTAATATCTCTCCAACCAGGTGGAATTTCCCGAAAACGTTTCTGGGTCTTGGAGATCTTATGTGCTTTAGCTGCTCCACCAATTTTTATGGCTAGAGCACATCCGATGCTACCACAAATCAACACTCCCTCTTAGCGAGGAATGTGCTTTAGTAATGCTCCATCACTGAAACATCACACTAATTCTCCACACTGGTACCTGTGCTGCTGCTTCTTGTACTGCTTCCCATGACACTACCACTGCCACTGCTACATCTGTACTGCGACTCCCTCTCAATATGCCGCCCATGTTGCCCCTAGGACTGCCACTGCTAACTGCTGCACTGCAACTCAGTTACCAAGAAGTAGGTAACTTACTTCTCCCAAATACTGACATTCCAATCAGTCTGGAAGCCTCGTGAAATCGAAGCTACCTCTGCTTCTATTTTGTGCTCCCTTTGTTGCCACTGCATTGTTGCATACACCTTTGTGCCTCTCGCACTGCTGCATACACGTTTGTGTCTCTCGCATTGCTGCAACCTCTACTGCGCTGCCTCAAATTTCTTCACCCAAGCACTGCCTTGCTGCTCCACTACACTTTGCTCCCCCCGACATTTGTCATTTTGCTACTGTTGTTAAGGGCTCCCGTAGCCGGATATGATCCAAGAGTTTCGACACCTCAAGAATCCTGCCCCTAGTTTGTATTCCTCCTGACTACAACTCAATGTCTCCCCACCTCTTCTCTAGAGGTGCATGAGCACTCATGGCACAGTCGTCGTTAGTCTCAACCTCTTTCTCTGTCTTAGCTGGAGCTGCCTTGGAGTCGGAAGCCTCTCCCATGTTTTTCTTCCTTGGAAACTGGGATGCATAATGTCCCAGCTCCCCACAAAGGAAGCACGTCACCTTGGAGATGTTCTTCTTCTTCCTCTTCCCTTGTTGTCCCGCAAATGCTAGAGCCGCATCCTCCTCCTCCTCTTTCTTGATTCGATTTCCCTTGCCACTACTCTCTGCCTTGATCAACCTCCTGATTTCTTCTTGACGAAGGGTTGCCCACATCTCTTCCCATCTTGGAAGAGTAGCCCTGCCCAAAATACTTTGGACAAATGTCTCCCACTCTTCGGAGACTGCAGTCAGGGCAGCCCTCACCATGAACTTCGGATCCATTGTAGACCCTATGGAAGTAAGTGGTCACGAATCTCCTTCAATCTGAGGAGGAACAAATCTATCTGCTCTCCCTTCTGCATCTGATACAACCGCAACAGATTCTCCAATAACATCTTCCGACACGGGAGTGCCTTAATACAAGGTCGTCAAAGTATCCCACATCTCCTTTGCTGTGTTCTTTTCAACATGTGGTATGACATGATCTTTGACCCCGTCTAGGATCATGCACTTTGCCCTCACCATTGCATCCCCATACTTCTCATTTTCAGCTGGGTTGACCGGGATAGCCACAGTTCTCAAGGCAAAGTCCTTGATGTGATGTCGATCCAGGACTGCCAAGATCCTGGCCTTCCAGATGACAAAGTTGGAAGCCCCGTCCAACCTGTCCTGATCCCTCCGTCGATTCACTGCCATTTCCGCTCCTCTTCTGGACTCCCTCTAAGTTTCGACTTCCCACTTGGAATTCTCCCTCTAAGTCCTGATTTCCCTGTTGGAAATCCTCCCGCAAAATGTCAAACTGCTCCTCTCCAATCCTCCTTGCAACTACAACTCAAATTTGGATTTCTTGGCTAGAAATCCGTTAAGGTAGTGACTCCCTCTACCTTGGTTCTATTCCCTTAGGTACTGTTCTGCACCGACATAAACAACACCTCACCAGCGTCTCAATCACAATCTGCCCACAGCTCCCCAAGCCCCGACAACCGAAGAAATTGAGCCTTTCAGGCTTTGCGTAATCCCTGCAATGACAAAATCTTCTCCTCCTGGCCACAACGTCGATCCTTCTTGGCTGAGAAATATGACCGGGCATTGCGTAGGTCTGATTTTTCCCTCTCTGCCTCTGCGCTGACCCTCCTCCTAGCTCGAAATGATGTCACAGGCCCTCTATGTCACTGCTTCTCTACTGCTTCTACTCTGGAACAACGTTGTCTTCTCAGGATAACTGCTACTGCTGCAAATTATTCAGATTTCTGTTGGTGCCTTTAGTTCTCTTGTGATTTGCAATGCACTGGTACCATGTTGAAATTTCTAAGTCTGACACGTTAGAAATCCCTACTGCATTATCTGGTTTATTTTCTCCTACTTGTTCTTTTCATTAACGAGTTATTTATAAATATAAATACTCAAAATAAACACAAATTCAACCTTAACTCATATACAGATCAATAACTGAAATAACTGAGATAAACACACAAGGGACACCGTTATTTTTGGATAATTGTCCCCTGAAAAACCCAATGCGGGAAAACCGATACAACATATATGAGGGTTTTATTATTATGCAGTTTTTGAATACAACTAGGGTGCCAAAAATGGCTCACCCAACAGAGAATGCCCTCCGGAGTAGTACCTCTCCTCGGAGACAGATATTCCAACTTATCAATCACCATATGAACGATCCCATAGCAACAATTGCAGCTCCTTAGCTGGACAACGAAAGCTGCTCCAAGCTTCTCTGTTGCTCTGCGTCGCTCTACAGGGACTACGTCACCCTTCTTGGCTCACCAACACTTAGTCTACCCCATGAAAATCTTCTGGCGTTGCCTCTTGGCTCTGCGTTAGCTCTGTTGGACTCTGCGCAGCTACTGAAGCCTCTTTGTCAGCCCCTTGGCTCTTTGCGTCAACTCTTAGACCCTCTGCGTCACCCAGCTGGCCTCTTCAGCCTTTGCGTAGCTCCCCGCTGCCTCTGCGTCAACCTCTCCAGGCTCTGCGCTATCTCTTTGGCACTATCTCTTCCTCTCTTCTATGTATTCTCGGCCTCATGCCAAACTGCCCCTCGTTGCAACAGATCACTAGCTCGATTCTCTTAGCAGAACCCCGCTCCAGAAAATTGAACTGACTGATCAATTTGGTGTATCTCCAACTGACCCTCAAGCCTCCTCTTATACTTTTCCTGTTGAGTGTTCAACGATTGAGATTATGTCCTTAATCAACGACTAAGATTAGGTTTGGCTTGATCCATGTCATTTAGAACATTCTCACCCAGTTTTACATTAATACCCATTAATATTTTAATTTTCCTAAGTTTACACTTAGGAACCCCATTAAAAATATTAATTATTTTAATATCTCTCCAACCGGGTGGAATTTCTCCGAACTATTTCTGGGTCTTCGAGATCTTATGTGCCTTAGTCTCTCCACCAATTTTCATGGCTAGAGCACGTCCTATGCTTACCAAAAATTAACACTTCCTCTTAGTGAGGAATGTGCTCTAGTAATGCTCCATCACTGAAACATCACATTGATTCTCCACACTAGTATCTGTGCTGATGTTTGGCCTGCTGCCTCACACCATCTGCAGTGTGCACTGCTGCTTCCTGTACTGCTGCCCATGCTGTCCCTGACACTGCCACTGCGAACTGTTGCACTGCAACTCTGTTACCGAGAAGTAGGTATCTGACTTCTCCCAAATACAGACATCCCAGTTAGTCTGGAAGCCTCATGAAAGTGAAGCTGTCTCTACTGCTATTTTGTGCTCCCTCTGCTGCCACTGTGCTGCTGCATATGCCTTTGTGCCTCACACTACTGCAACCTCTACTGCTCTGCCTCAGATTTCTGCACCCAAGCACTGTGGAAGTTTCTAAGTTTAATAGTTAGAAACCCTCGATGTACTTTCTGATTTATTCCTTCCTACTTGTTTTGATTAATTAACAAGTTATTTACCTTATAAATACTGAAAATAAACATAAGTACATGCTCAACACCTTACAGATCATCAACTGAAGGAAACAAAAACACACACACAAATAACACGTTATTTTTGGACTAATGTCCCTAGACAAACCCAATGCAGGAAAACTAGTGCAGCGATCGGAGGGTTTGATTTATTAAGCAGTTTTAGAATACAATCTAGGTGCCAAATCCGGCTCACCCAATAGAGAAAAATCTCGACAGTTCCGGCTTCTTCCCTCTGCGTCAACTTTCCCGGTTGTTTCGGCAGTTCCTAGCAGTTCTGACTGTTCCCGACAGTTCTGGCTTCTGCCCTCTGCGTCAACTTTCCCAACTGTTCCTGCTGTTCCCGATAGTTCTAGCTTTTGCCCTCTGCGTCAGCTTTCTCGGTTGTTCTTGCAGTTCCCAGCAGTTCCTGCTGTTCCTGGCAGTTCTTGTTGTTCCTGATAGTTCCAGCTTCTACCCTCTGCATCAGCTTTCTCGGCTGTTATGACTGTTCTTGGCAGTTTTGGCTTTTCCCTGCAGTTCCAGCTTTTGTCCTCTGCGTCAGCTTTCCCGGCTGCTGCACTGATCCTCTCGACACTATCTCTGCCTCTCTGCTTCTGTATTCATTGCCCTTCAACTGCAACTCCTGATCACTCTTTCAACTTTCTCAACGAACCCAACCCCAGAAAGTCGAAATCTTGATCTCTTGGTTTGTTCTCCAAGTGACCCTCAAACCTCCTCTTATACTTTTTTGGTTGAAAAATCAACCACTGAGATTAAGTCCCTAATCAACGATTAAGATTAGATCTGATTTGATCCATGACTTTTTGACCATTCTAACACAGTTTTATATTAATTCACATTAATATTTTAATTTCCCTAAGTTTAGACTTAGGGACTTCATTAAAAATATTAATTATTTTAATATCTCCCAAACTATTTAGAATCTGCCCAAACCCTTTCTGGGTATTGGAGATCTCATGTGCCTTAGCCTCTCCACCAATTTTCGTGGCTAGAGCACATTCGATGCTACCCAAAATCAACACTCCTTCTTAGCGAGGACTGTGCTCTAGCAATACTCCTCACTAAGCATCACCCTGATCATCTGGCATCGGTCCCTATGCTGATGCTACGCCTGCTACCCATCACCTGCACTGCTGCATCTCGTACTGCTACCCATGGCTTTGCCACTGCCACTGTTGCATCGGTATGACAGCTCCCTCTATGTCCGTTTTGCTGCCCATGGCCCTGCCACTGCCACTGCTGCATCTGCACTGCATCCCTTTTCATCATGCTACATCGTGCTGCCTATAGCACTGCCACTGCTAACTGCTGCACTGCAATGCAGTTACTGAGAAGTAAGTAACTGATATGACCTCTTTGTCAGTTTAGAGACCCCCATGATGTTGAAGCTCCCGCTGTCGCTGACAAGTGCTCCCTCTCTGACGTTTGCGCTGCTGCAACTAGTTCATGCATCTCGCACTATTGCACACCTTTCTGTGTCATCCTGCACTAGTGCAACACTCTTGTGCTTCTCGCACTGCTGCCTCACGCTATCCTGGGAATCCTGCATTGTAGCTCCCTCTGTCACTCCATCCGCATCCGCCTCTACTGACATCTGCCAGCCCTGCTTCTCTTCTTTGGGGCTCCCGTAGCAAGGTATAATCCAAGAGGTTCAGTACCTTGAGGATACTGACCCTCATTTCCTATAGTCCACCTGACTACAACTCGATGTCTCCCCACTTTCGCTCAAGTGGTGTGTGTGCACTCATGGCATAGCCATCCTCTGTCTCCACTTCCTTCTCTACCCTTGCTCATGCTGCCTTGGTCTTGGAAGCCTCTCCCTTGCTCTTCTTCCACGGACACTGGGTCGCATAATGACCCAACTCCCCATAGTGGAAGCATTTGACTTTGGAAAGGTCCTTCTTCTTCTGCTTTTCTTGGTTACTCTCAGATGCTAGGGCAACATCCACCTACTCCTCCTTCCTTATCCTGATCCCATTACTGCTGCTTCTCGTCTTGGTTACCCTCTTGATCTCTTCTTGGCGAAGAGCCACCCACATTTCCTCCCAATCTGGAAGGGTCGCCCTGCCCAGTATGCTCTGGACAAACACCTACCAATCTGCTGAGACTGCATTCAGGGCTGTTCTCACCATCAACTCTGGATCTAGTGTGGCCCCTATGGAAATCATCTAATCTCGAATCTCCTTCAATTGACCAAGGAAGGTGTCGATCTGTTCTCCCTTCTGCATCTTGTTTGACCGCCGCTGATTTTCTAGGAGCGTCTTCCCCTGCAAGGAAGTATGCTGATACAACTTTGTCAGGGCCTCCCACATCTGCCGTGCAGTATTCTTCTTGGAAATATGTGGTACTATATGATCCTTGACCCCGTCAAAAATGATACTCTTGGCCCTCGCCATTGCTTCCTCATACATGTCATTGTTAGCTGGGTCAACTCGACAGCTATCGTCTTCAAGGCGAAGTGCTTGACACAATTTTTGTCAAGTATGGATAAGATTCTGGCCTTCCAGACTCGGAAGTTTAAGGCTCCGTCCTGTCTCTCCTGGTCTCTTACTCCGTGTAGTGACATTTTGCTGCTATTATACTTCCCTCCTGGAAGTTCTCGATGTGACTCCCTCTAAGCCTCGATTTCCCTCCTGGAAACCCTATTGCCGATGTCAAGATGCACCCTACTTTGATCATTTGTGCAACTGCACCACTGCTCCGGATTTCTCAGCTAGAAACCCTCGTTAGCAACTCCCTCCTCCTTGTCCTTGCCCTGTTAGGTACTGTTCTGACTACAGTACCCCACCAGCTCCACTCTGTTGTTACAAATACTGAGGGGGGGGTGAATCAATATTTCTTTTCAACTGTTATTTTACTAGTTAAATCATTTATATTCATAACACAAGATGAACAACAAGAATAAATGCTTTTATTAATATAATCTTTGCAATAAAATAGATACAATATATATATGGTTCCAATCTGTTGCCAAGCACCAACATGGACTTTTGCGAGGCCCCAACCTCCAGAGCACCAATTTTGTTTTGTCAAGGCATCAACCTTAGACTTAGGAGCACCAACTCCCAGGACACCAATCCTTCCAGTTCTGAGGCACCAACCTCAAGGGCTCCAACCCTCTGCTGTCAAGGCACCAACCTTGGATATAGGAGTACCAATCCTTCCACTTCTGAGGCACCAACCCCAAGGACACTAATCCTTCCACTTCTGAGGCTCCAACCCCAAGGGCTCCGACCCAATCTTGTCAAGGCATGTTTGATAGTGATTCTCTGCTCCCAAAACTCTTCTATACTGAATTCTGTTTGTTTACAGCGTCACTGTAGTCTCCATGTTACAACATCAATTGAAACCAGCCTTCATATGAAAAAGTCTTCACAACTCTTCAAATTGTCCACACAGAGTTTGCAAAAGTTATCTTATGATGATATCAAATAGGCATCATAATCTCTCATAATGTCTCCACACAACTTTAGTGAGTCTACTATTAGCTGTACTAAGCTCTGCATGAGAACCAACTCTCTTTTTCAAGCCTCTGTTCTACCAGTCACAGTAAATGCTTCAGGCTTGACTGCTTGTCACTGTTCTCTTACTTCCCAGAAACAAAATCACATATGCTTCAATGGTAGTGCTGGCTACTGATCCCTTCAAACGATGTCAGAGAAAACTTTATTTATTATATCACAGAATTGTTCTTCATAATGCATTATGTACTTGATTAATTCATCGCAGGTCTGAGTCTTTCATAGGGTAACATGAACAACAGAGTTTCTCGTCCTTCCACTGCCTCCTCTCTGGCTGGACCTTCGTCTTCCTTCTGTCCTGCTGGACCTTTGGCCTCTTTCTCTCCTGTTGGACCGTCGGCTTCCTTCTTTCTTGCAATTCGCCAAACCACTCATAAAGGCAATTCTCTGTTTTCTTATACTGATATGCCTGACCTTTTGCTTCCCTTTTGCTCGCTTGAACTTCCACTTCCTCTGTGCTCGCTTGACCTTTTGGCATCCCTCCTCCTGTCACTTTAGCTTCCTCTACGCTCGCTTGTCCATCTACGCTCGCTTGATTCTTTGGCTTCCTGGTCCATGGCTTCCTCTGTCTATTTGAGTGTTCCAATACTCACAGGACACGTAAATTCAGAAGAGAGGTTGAATTACCAAGAAATGTTGCATTTAAAAAATATCAGAGAGGCCCTTTTTTCTTTAATATTTATACAGTAGACTCAATCATTATTTACGGAGGATTTCATTGGAGAGGTTGTACCAACAGAGAGGTCCCACATGCCACGTCACTACCCAATCGCAATTGCAACTTTCTGGAGGTCTTTTACATGTCGTGCCGAAAACGTAGCCGATGGCCAATTGCCCCTACTGGATTGCGATATTATACTAACTCCACAACTCTGTCGCAATCAACAGATTTGCACATAACATAACCAATTTCCCTTTTGCCGATGGAGCATATGCGATATGATATTAAGCAATAGTTAATATACCTAGTCCGATCAACACAATCCATCGGAAACTTGTTGTGTCGTAGATCTCTTCTCTCCAGATCTAACGGTCCCGACTTAACCCGATCAACCCAAAATCGTCTGTTGATCCTTCGCCGTCGATCAACATGCGCTAGATCCAACAACCTACATGCATTTTGGGTGAGCCACTTGCAAGGGAAATAACCACCTAAAAAGGTGGTTCTCTCTCCACCCGAGTGCTACGTGTCGCTCGGTTAATGGAATCAGGGGAGCTCCTCTAAATACCGCTTACTGCCTAGTGTCCACCCGAAAACCACTACCAATATTACAAACCCGCTTTTTGGAATATAACCACGTGCATTAATCGATCACTTATATAAAGCGCTTAATCGTTTAACCACGAGATTAACACTTAATCACAAGATAATCATGATTTGTGAATAAAAGCGTTAAGCACTGAGATCTATGTTTTCAGTGGGAATACAAAGAAATACCCAGTTAACTGTTGAACGTGGATACACAGAGTAATGAGAGTCCACACAAGGCATGATTCTTGCCCTCTCGGCTCAATTACAACAATAAATTGACTTCTGTCTCAAACCCCCTCTAACACTCAACTTCTTGCTTCTCATTCAAAACCTAATCATCTTAGCTCCCTTGACTTTTCGCTCTTCTTTGGTTTGATATGGCTCCCCTGTTAACTCCTCTTATACTCTGCAGTTCTTCTTTGGCATAGATTACATGCGATACTCCCAATATGGCTCCTCCTCAATCTCCTGCTCTTACACTAACTTGGCTTTCTTGTGGCTTCCGATACCGCTCCAATACCTCTTCTCTGCTTTGATAGCTCTGCTCTAATAGCTACTATGACTTCCGATATTCTCTCGAATGGCTTGACTGTCTTGGCTTTCCTCTCGTTTCTCCTCATGGCTTCTTGCTCCTGTTTCTTCACAGATCTGCTCTACTTCTCCTTGGCTTCATATCATCATTTAGTATCCTAGAATATTTCTATATTGACATACTCTTGTTGCTTCATGGATCTGCTCTGCTTGGCTTCACATCATTGTTGATTGTCGAGAATATTGCCATATTGACATCAATGACAACCTAGATGAACAATCTCCCCCTTTGTTATTGATGGCAATATTCTTCTTCTCTCGCCCTTTGACATAAATGGCAAAGGAGTGCACAAGGACTCCCCCTGTCAAACTGCTACTCTTCTTCAAGAATAGCAGATCTTCATGGGTCTGTTACTCCCCCCGTCATAGTGCTCTTCTTTTTACTCAAGATAGAAGGATTGCTGCAACTAGCACATTATCCCCTCTTCATGTCTCAGAGCTACTTTATCATGGCTTCAACAATGCTTAGAGATTCTTCACTTCAATGCTTCTAAACAGATTTCAAATAGCCACACACCAAATGTTCAAGTCCAAGTTTTTATGCTTCGATCCATATTTGGTTGTCTCCACAGTCAGAATTAAGGGGCCTTCATAGTCCGATCAAGAGAAAAATTGCCACTGAAATTGCTATCTTTTTTCAGATCCAAGTTCCTTTATATCTCTTTGCTTCTCACAACATTCTCCTTTCTGTAGTCTTTTAATGAGCCTTCTTTTCCTTGAGTTCTTGTAAAAGTCTCTGCAAGTTATCTCCACTAGCAGATTTTGATATCCAAACTGTGACTGACTTTCAAATTTTTTTTGCTGATTTGTATCTTTTTGCAATGCTTCAGTTTTGTTTTATGCTGCCAACTACTCTTAGTTCAAGCCTCATTCCCAGATGTATCTGTTTGTTTGAAGGTTGCCTCTATTTGTGTCCATAATTTACCTATTCCCACATTGAAACCCTGAGTCGAGACATAAACTTCTGTAGTAACATCAACATAGTTATATGCCCTATTTCTCTAGTATTAGATGACCTTCTCTGTTGCTCCAATTTCTACTTAGTGATCAAGTGGAAAACATCTTCAACAACAGTCCAAAGAACGGTTACAAGATCATGTTCTTCAATGGAGTACTCCTGAGAAATGATCTTTATCAAAGAATGATTGTTAATATAGATCAACAAGGATTTTATAAGGACCATTTCACGAATAGCTTATGCAATAATGATCAAGAATCACAGGCTCCCCCTGATTGTATGCATCATCTCTTTTGGTAGAGTCTTCCCATCAAATGCTAAGATTGTCGAACGTCAGGTCAACAACATGTGTTGTTGGTTGGAGAGTTCAAGGGACTTTCGGATAGTATTTGCTTCTTTCTCCATAATTGTGTAACTTTCTTCTTTTGCATGGTTCTAGCTTGTGTAAGAGCCCAAGTTAAGTTACAATCACATGCCATATGACCAATGCTATGACACTTGAAGCATTCTACATTGTTCATGAATAATAATTGATGATTTCTTCCTGCAAAATTGTTCCTTGGAGATTGTTGGGGATCATAATATCTATCTTTATGATATGGTTGGGGACCATAACATCTATCTTTATGATATGCTTTACAATCTTTTGCCATGTGACCAAAGTTTGTACAAGAATAATAATAACCAGGAAATAAACTTTGGTACCTAGGAGATGGAGATTTCCTTGATGTACTTCTGAAGTCTTCCTGTCTTGAGATCCTTTGATGATAACCATTGCTTCTAACATCCTTGACATTATCTACATTTTTTCTTGGAGCAGGATTTCTTCCATTGTTGCCTTGATTTTTCTCCTTGCCTTTGCTGGAACTGGGAGCATCACCATTTCTTTCCGGCTTCTTCACATCCCTTTTGTTTGAAGCATTATCATTCTTGTTTGAGGATTCACCTGCATACCCGAGACCTGATTTATCAAATGGACATCTTTGATGGCTGGGCATGTCATCCAAGGCTTGAGAGCTCTTCATGGTTTTGTTCATGCCTTCAACCTTTTTCCTGAGGAAGACAATCTCTTCTTCTAATCCTTCACACTCATTATTCTTCTTGGCAAGTTGTTTCTCAGTTTCTTCCTTGATATGAGCAGCTTCATTTGCTTCTCTTTTAAGGGAGATGATATTTGACTTCATTTTTAAGATTTCTTCATTTTTCTTTTCTAGACTGCTCTCCATTTCTTCCTTGATCCTTGTAGCTTTACATGTTTCGGCCTTGAGAAGTTTCATGTTAGATTTTAATTTGAAAATTTCTTCATCCTTTGCTTTTAGTTGACATATCATGGTGTTTCTCTCCTTTTCTGCTTCATCAACTTGTTCTTTTATGATTGCCAATGCTTCCATTGTCTTCTTAGCTCTTTGTGCTAACTTTCTTGTTTTTTGTAGTTGAGATTTGAGGGAGGAGACCTCTACCTTGCACTGACCAATCTCTTCTTCAAGTTTGTTCAAGCTCTTGTGCCTTTGTTCAAGTTGACTTGATAAGGTATCTTCCCGTTTCTTTGCTTTATCCAATTGATTTGTAATGTATATGACTTCTTCATGCTGCTTTCTTTTGCTTTGATGAAATTCCTTCCTAAGCTTGGCAAGCTCTTCATCCTATTCTTGTACTTGAAGCTTGACAAGGTCAACTTTCTTCCTTGTTTGGTCTTGGTCACCAGCTAGTGCTTTGTTCTTAAGTTCCTCGTTTTCCTTTTTCAAATTGATAATCTCTTCCATGGCAGCCATAAGTTGAGCGAGGAGATCTTCTACAAAATCTTTTTCATTCTCTTCATCTTCTAGATCTTCTTTAGCCTTGGTATCAACATTCTCATTTTCAGCTTCTGTGATGGGTTCTAGATTTCCTTCTTGATTTCCATCATCTTCTTGCTGATGGTCATGGTCAATGCTCATTTTGAGTGAAGGTCATGAAGTTTTTCCCATATACGCTTTGCTGACGAACATTTTCCTAAATTGTTCTTTATAGAATCAGGTAGCCCATTCAAGATTGCCTTCATTGCTTTTGCACTGTACTCCTTGGATTCTCCATCCATCATGCTATCAACAATTACTGATTTCTAGATTTCAATGCCTTGAGTCTTTAAGAAATTCCTCATTCTTGCTTCCCATATATTAAAGTTCCCATTGAACCATGGAGCCTCCTCAAATTGATTGTCTTCTATTTTAGTGATAGAGGGAGACACATCCTTAGGAGGATTGGAGACTTTCTTCCTTGACTTCACCATTTGTGTTCCAAAGATCAACCTTCAAGTTGTTAGGCTTTGAATGAAGGTACTGGCTCTGATACCAATTGTTGGAAATACTGAGGGGAAGGGGGGGCGGGGGAGGTAGGGGGGTGAATCAGTATTTCTTTTCAACTATTATTTTACCAATTAAAACATTTATATTCAGAAGACAAGAATAAATGCTTTTATTAATATAATCTTTGCAATAAAATAGATACAATATATATATGGTTCCAATCTGTTGCCAAGCACCAACTTGGACTTTTGTGAGGCTCCAAACTCCAGAGCATCAACTCTGTTTTGTCAAGGCACCCAGTCTGCATATGAAGAAGTCTTTACAACTCTTCATACTGTTGACACAAAGTCTGCAAAAGTTATCTCATGATGATATCAAATAGCCATCATAATCTCTGATAATGTCTCCACACAGCTTTAGTGAGTCTACTATTAGCTGTACTAAGCTCTGCATGAGAACCAACTCTCTATTTCAAGCCCCTGTTCTAAAGTCACAGTAAATGCTTTAGGCGTGACTGCTTCTCAATATTCTCTTACTTCCCAGAAACAAAATCACATATGCTTCAATGCTAGTGTTGGCTACTGCTCCCTTCAAACGATGTCAGATAAAACTTTATTTATTATATCACAAAATTGTTCTTCAGAATGCATTATGTAGCTGATTAATTCATCACAGCTCTGAGTCTTTCACAGGGTAACACAATCAACAGAGTTGCTCATCCTTCAACTGCCTCGTCTGACTAGACCTTCGTCTTCCTTTTGTCCTGCTGGACCTTTGGCCTCTTTCTATCGTGCTGGACCGTCGACTTCCTTCTTTCTTCCAGTTTGCCAACAACCACTCATAAAGGGAATTCTCCGTTTTCTTATACTGATACGCCTGACCTTTGGCTTCCCTTTCACTTGCTTGAACTTCCGCTTCCTCTGTGCTCTCTCAACCTTTTGGCTTCCCTCCTCCGGTCGCTTTTGCTTCCTCTGCGCTTGCTTGATTCTTCAGCTTCCTGGTCCATGGCTTCCTCTGTCTATTCGAGTGTTCCAATACTCACAGGACACGTAAATTTAGAAGAGACGCCAAATTACAAAGAAATGTTGCATATTAAAAAATATTAGAGAGGCCCTTTCTTCTTTAATATTTATACAATAGACTCAATCATTATTTATGCAGGATTTCATTGGAGAGGCTGTACCAACAGAGAGGTCCCACATGCCATGTCACTATCCAATCTCAATTGCAACTTTCTAGAGGTCTTTTACAAGTCGTGCCCAAAACGTAGCCGATGGCCGATTGCCCGTATTGGATTGCGATATTATATTAACTCCACAACTCTGTCCGAATTGGCAGATTTGTACATAACATAACCGATTTCCGTTCTGTCGACGAAGCGGATGTGATATGATATTAAGCGGTAGTTAATATACTATGTCCGATCAAATCAATCCATCGGAAGCTCGCTGCACCATAGATCTCTTCTCTCCAGATCTAATGGTCCCAACTTAACCTGATCAACCCAAAACCATCCGTTGGTCCTTCCCTGTCGATCAACACGTGCTAGATCCAACGGCCTACATGCAATTCAGATGAGCCACATGCAAGGGAAATAACCACCTGAAAAGGTGGTTTTCTCTCTCCACCTGAGTGCTACGTGTCGCTCGGTTAATGGAATCGAGGGAGCTCCTCTAAATACTGCTTACTGCGTAGCATCCACCCGATAACCACTGCAACTATTACAAACACACTTTTTGGAATATAACAACGTGCATTAATCAATCACTTAAATAAAACACTTAATCATTTAACCACGAGATTAACACTTAATCACAAGATAATCATGATTTGTGAATAAAAGCATTAAGCACTGAGATTTATGTTTTTTCAGTGGGAATACAAAGAAATACCTGGTTAACTATTGAATGCGGATACACATGGTAACAAGAGTCCACACCAGGCACGATTCTTGCCCTCTCGGCTCAATTACAACAATAAATTAACCTTTGTCTCAAACCCCCTCTAACACTCAACCTCTCGCTTCTCACTCAAAACCTAATCATTTCAGCTCCCTTGACTTTCTGCTCGTCTCTGGTCTGATATGGCTCCTCTGTTAACTCCTCTGATACTCTGCGGTTCTTCTTTGGCATATATTACATGCGATACTCCTGATATGGCTCCTCCTCAATCTCCCGCTCTTCACTAACTTGGCTTTCCTGTGGCTTCCGATACCGCTCCAATACCTTTTCTCTGCTTTGATAGCTCTGCTCTGATAGCTCCTATGACTTCCGATATTCTCTCCAATGGCTTGACTGTCTTGGCTTTCCTCTGGTTTCTCCTCATGGCTTCTTGCTCCTGTTTTTCACGGATCTGCTCTACTTCTCCTTGGCTTCATATCATCATTTAGTATCCTAGAATATTGCCATATTGACATACTCCTGTTGCTTCATGGATTTGCTCTACTTGGCTTCACATCATTGTTTACTATCCAGAATATTGCCATGTTGACATCAATGACAACCTAGATTAACATTTGCAACATACCCACAACCTCCTAGACCCCAAAAACCTGAAGATGAGAGCTCTTAGGCTCTGCAGTCCCGACGCTAGCAAACTAGCTTCCTCAGCTAATTGCATCAGCCCCCCTAGCCTCTGCATGGCTCTGCATGAGCCTGTCTTTGCCTCCCTCAGCCTCTGCGCAACCTCTTATTGGCTCGAACTTGATGACACAAGCACTACGTCACCCCTCCCTTGATGCTTTGCTGCAAAGCATCAAGGAACAACTTTTGTCACTTGAGACAACTGTTTTCTGTTGTTGCTACTCTGCTCTGCTGATGTCCTCAGTTCTCTTGTGATCTGTAACCATGCTCTGATACCATGTTGGAGTTTTTAAGTCTAACAGTTAGAAACTCTCAATATACTTTCTGATTTATTCCTTCCTACTTGTTCTGATTAATTAACAAGTTATTTACCATGTAAATACTGAAAATAAACACAAGTACATGCTCAACACATTACAGATCATCAACTTATGGAAATAGAAACACGCACAAAAATGACACCATTATTTTTGGACTAATTTCCTCGGAAAAACCCAATGCGGGAAAACCGGTGCATCTATTTGAGGGTTTGATTTATTAAGTAGTTTTAGAATACAATCTGGGTGCCAAATTTGGCTCACCCAACAGAGAAAAGTCTCGGCAGTTCCGGCTTTTGCCCTCCGCTTTTGCTTTCCCGGCTATTCCAGTAGTTTCTGGCAGTTCTGGCTGTTCCTGACAGTTTCGATTTTTGCCCTCTATGTCAACTTTCTTGGCAATTTCGGCCGTTCCCGGAAGTTTTGGCTTTTGCCCTCTATGTTGGTTTTCCCAGCTGCTTCGGTAGTTCCCGACAGTTCTGGCTGTTCCGGGCAGTCTCGACTATTCCCATCAGTTTAGGCTTCTGCCCTCTATGACAACTTTTCTGGCTGTTCCGGCAATTCCCGACATTTTTCGCTGTTCCCAATAGTTTTGACTGTTCCCGGTAGTTCTGGCTTCTACCCTCTGCGTCAACTTTCCCGGTTGCTGCACTGATCCTCCTAACACTATTTCTGCCTCTCTGCTTTTGTATTCACTAACCCTTAGCTGCAACTCCTGATCACTCTCTCAACTTTCTTAGCAAACCCAACCCTAGAAAGTCGAAATCTTGATCTCTTGTATTGTTCCCCAAGTGACCCTCAAGCCTCCTTGTATACTTTTCTCGTTGACAAATCAATGATCGAGATTAAGTCCCTAATCGACGACTAAGATTAGATGTGGCTTGATCCATGACTTTTGGACTTTAACACAGTTTTATATTAATTCACATTAATATTTTAATTTCCCTAAGTTTAGACTTAGGGATTTCATTAAAAATATTAATTATTTTAATATCTCCCAAACTGTTTAGAATCTGCCCAAACCCTTTCTGGGTATTGGAGATCTCATGTGCCTTAGCCTCTCCACCAATTTTCGTGGCTAGAGCACATCCGATGCTACCCCAATTTAACAAGCACTGCCTTGTTGCTCCACTGCACTTTGCTCCGCCCGACATCTGTCATTCTGCTACTAGCGTTAAGGGTTCCCGTAGCCGGATATGATCCAAGAGTTTGGGCTCCTCAAGGATCTTGCCCGTAGTTTGTAGTCCTCCTCACTATAACTCGATGTCTCCCCACCTCTTCTCTAGAGGTGCATGAGCACTCATGGCATAATCGTCGTTAGTCTTGACCTCTTTCTCTGCCTTATCAGGAGCTGCCTTGGAGTCAGAAGCCTCTCGCTTGTTTTCTTCTTTGGACACTAGGATCTATAATGTCCCAGCTCCCCACAATTTAAGCACTTCACCTTGGAGATTACCTTCTTCCTCTTCCCTTATTGTCTTGCAAATGCTAGAGCCGCATCCTTCTCCTCCTCTTTCTTGATTCGATTTCCCTTGCCTCTACTCCCCGCCTTGGTCAACCTCCTGATCTCTTCTTGATGAAGAGATGCCCACATCTGTTCCCATCTTGGAAGAGTAGCCCTGCCCAAAATACTTTGGACAAATGTCTCCCACTCCTCGGAGCCTGCATTGAGGGTGGTCATCACCATGAACTCCGGATTTCGTGTAGACCCTATGGAAGTAAGTTGGTCACAAATCTCCTGCAATCTAAGGAGGAACATATCTATCTGCTCTCCCTTATACATCTGATACGACCACAGTTGATTCTCCAATGGCATCTTTCGTTGCACAGAAGTGCCCTGATACAAGGTCGTCAAAGTATCCCACAAATCCTTTGTTGTGTTCTTTTTAGCAATCTGTGGTATGACATGATCTTTGACTGTTAAAATTAACAACTAGGGCCAAACTCCATGTGGGTCATCTTATTTATGGCAGCTGATATTTTTCCTTGATTCCTCTCGTCGAGAGGTTGATCTAATGATCATCTGATTCCGACAAGTATTTATGAAGATATGAATTTATTTGTAATTACTTGACAAATTATCAAGGTTGGCCAGTAGCTAAGTGTGTGGCACACATGCCCAATGTTTCATATAAATATAAGTGAGGTTGAGTCATTATCTCATCTCATCTCATCTTGTCTTCTTCTCTCTCACACTCCTTACTTGATTGGGTTAATAAGAAGCAGCTAACGTGGGAGAAGGAGGATGCAACAAGGAGGCAAGGAAGACGTAGCAAGGAGGAGTACGTAGGTTTGTTCTGCGTTGACTTTCGTTGACCTGGGTGCAGCAAGCAAGAGAGGACAACATTGACTAGCGAGGGAGCCATTTTGACTGCGGCCTAGTGTGGGGAGTCTCCCTCAAGCAAATTGCAATCCCGATTTGCTACCCGTGGAAATTATTTGACTCACGAAGTGACCAGCGCTGATTGGTTAGGGCTGACTACAGGTTTGCCTAGATTAGTTTTGACCATTTCTTTTGGGCTATTTTGGGTTGTCCTTCATTGCTGTTGAAGGCTGAGTTGACTAAGGTTGACTCTAGGCTATTTGTGAACCATTTGATCCACTTTGCAAGTGCTGGTTAGGGCTTCTATTATTGCTGTCATAAAAATTACATCTCTATACTATTGTACTATTTCTCTCTTTGGTGAACTATTGAAGATTATCATTAAAGAAGAATTGATCAAAGGGTTTCCCCGCATTGGGGTTTGTCCCTGGCTAGCCGCCACATCTGGTCTCTTGTCTTGGCTTGTTTTCTGTCGATTTATTAATGTTCTATCAGCGTTTTACTTTATGTTTTTGTGATTGATAAACAGTGGCTAATAAGAAGAAATTGAAGTAAACTGCACTAAGCATAGAACATACCATAAATCAACATGTATCAGAGCTGAGGTGAAGACAACGCCCAAGTAAGAGCAAGAGCAATCACTGAACGCTGTTGAAGCAATCTCAAAGGCTTTATGGGTCCTCGCTGAAGACAAGCTCCGTGAGAAGTCTGACTATCATGGATGGAAGATGTCTCTCGATCTGACATTAGAAGAGTAGGAAGTGTTGGACCATGTGATAGGCAGAATTGTTGAGCCTCCATCAAATGCATCTGCTACTACAAGGAACAAGTGGACTAGGGGAGAAGTCAAAGCAAAGAAGATCATCCAGGTCTCTATCGACAAGCGCCTGGTGGCCTATGTTTCCGAGCTGACCACCTCCAAGGAAATCTATGATAGACTGGTAAGCTTATTTAAAGTTAATGATGCAAATCAAGTTTTGTTCCTTAAGAATAAGCCGAAGGAAATTAAGAAGGGAAAAGATGAGAGTATGCAAGCATACTTCTTAAGGATCACCGAGATCAAGAATGATCTCCTATCAGTTGGTGAAGTCATTCCTGACAGAGAACTGACCATCACCACTCTTGGACGGCTCCCATCTGAATGTTATATATTCAGAATCACTCTTCTCAACAATAATGTAATTCCTGGATTGGAGGAATTGATGGCGAGATGTATTCGAGAAGAGACAAGGATGGAAGAGCAGGAAATGCTTGCACTTAGAGGCAATCCCATTGCTTTCTCCTCTCATGCTAAAAGGAGAAACAATTTCGGGTCTAAATCTAAAGGAAAGACTAGACCGAAGGGTGGAAGAAAAGGAGGATGTTACATTTGTAACAAAATTGGGCACTATGCAAGGGAGTGCCCTGATGGAAAGGACACACATCATGATGACGATCAAAATCATTCCCAAGGTAATCAAAGGAATGGCAGGTTCAATGGCAAAGGAAAGAGGAATGCTGAAAATCAAGTAAGTGGTCAACCCTCCAAGAAGGCAAGAAACTCTAGGTGTGAATCTAACATTGTTAACAATAAGCAAGATGAATATTATCTACTAGCGGCCCTCTGTACCACTGCTACCTTGGGCTCGCTGGGAAATTGGCTTATTGATGGTGGTGCCTCAAGGCACTTCACTGGTTACAAAGAAGCTCTCTCTAATCTGATAGAGAAGGAGACCAAATTGGAAATTGTTCTTGGGGACAAATCCAAATGTCCAGTGAAAGACGTAGGAAATGTTACTCTACAATTGAAATAGGGCAATACAATTCATTTGTAAGAAGTCCTATATGTACTTGATCTAAAAAAGAACTTGATGTCCATTTCGGCAATGGAAGACAAATGCTACAAGGTGGCTTTCTTTGATGGTTTTAAAGATGCTTTCACTTTTGGGTTTCGAGTTGATTCACTATATCAGGTTGGAGGAAGTCCACTGGGTGTCATGTCTTGTGACACATCTCTTCAGTCCGAACCATGTCATCGGACGTTTGCTCATCTTCATTATAAAGTTCTACCTGATGTGAGACAAATGGTGACAGGTGTTAGCACTTGAAATTTCACCTCAGGCTGAGAAAGGTAAACCTCAAGGCTACATCAAACCATTTAGCCTCGTAGCTAGCCCTACGGGGCAGGAGAAGGCTCTCTCCGGTCTATCTCGTAAAATCATCAATAGATGAGATGACCAATAGGGTAACACTGATTTTAGGCTAGTAAACTGAACAAAAGGGTTGATTTGAGGTTTTTTGGGTTTTTGGTGGCAAATTGAGGGGATGGCAATTTTGGGTGCGGGGATTGGACACAGTTTCTGCAGGGGGTTCTTTGGGGCGAGGTAGGAGACAATATTGATGCCTTTGATTGAAGTGGATGATTAGGAATGACAGGTGAGAAGTTAAGGAGAGCAAAAAATAACTTTGAATTCTCCTTAGACAGTAGAAAACATTGAAATTAAACAAACTTAAAAGCAGAGCATGGCAATCATGAATTCTTACTTTAACACTTCATTTGTTTAATGTGCAGAAGTAAAGGAAGGGAATGAATCACATAACAAAGCTTACAAGAACATTGAGAAACACACCATCAACACATGAGTCCACAAGAATCCCAAAGAGGACTGCAAAACCCTGGTCTTCCTTAGCCAAAAATTGCAGAGATACAGTGAAATAATACAATGATAGCTTCTCCCTCAAGAGTCCAACCTTCCAACCCAACTGGAATTTTTCAATTTGGAGTTGATTTGACCTGTCAAAAATCAAATCTCCCAAGACTGGTCAAAAAGTGCCAAATGAGGCAACCTCAAGGAAGAGTGTTGTTGCAGTCAACTTTTGAATGCCTTCCTCAAACCCAAATTTAGCTCACGATAGCTCATTAGAGATATAGTTGTGTCTAGTTATCATTTTACCCATCAAGAAAATCATTTGGCCAACCAAGCTAGGAGAAAACGTGATTTTCCCAAGGTCACTTCAGAGGTGTCTTTGATTTCTCCTAAGGCAACGGTATTCTTGGCATTTATCTCAAACCATGACACCTGTGCAAAACGTGAAGGAGGTTTTTCTTCTTTGGCATGTTCTGGACAAAAACCTCTCTCATTTTCTCAAAATTCATCTTTGATTTCTCTAGAACATTATTTGAGTGCGACTTGTCCCGTTGTGTGAAACAAGGAATTTTGTCGAAATGGAGCGAAATGAAGGGGATAGGGGGCTTCTAAATTTTTGGGGAAATTTTTTGGGAGTGGGGAGGGATGTTAGGAAGCAGGGGAAAGTGGAATCTCAGAGATTGAGTGAGGGGAAGGGGTCCAAAAGGGCAAATCACAGGCCAAACCTAGAAAATTGCCAGTTGTAGCTAGAAACTAGGGTTTGTGCAAAAATGAGGAATTTGGCGGATCTAAGAGATGGGAAGTGTTTGATAAGGTACATTAAGGATAGGGGAAGGTGTATGAACATCAGGAAACAAGTTTTGCCATTGATTTGACCATCCAAGAGAAATTGGCTTCAAAACCCTAGGAGAGGGAAATGAACTTGCCAAGGCACAATTGAAGTATTAACAAGATGTAAAATGACTCATTAGACACTGACATGATAATGAAAAACCTATGAATGATGATAGACTCAGATGAATGATGACATAGCCCGCCATTTGGACAACTTTAGAAGGAGTGAAAACAAACCCTAGACCTAATGCCTAGTGACCAAATTTTGCTTGAAGACTCACTAAAATGACAAAA
>APFE030150280.1:25897-39748 GCA_000404065.3 Pinus taeda | reverse complement strand
AAGTACTTTAAGGATAGGGGAAGGTGTATGAACATCAGGAAACAAGGTTTTCCATTGATTTGACCGTCCAAGAGAAATTGGCTTCAAAACCCTAGGAGAGGGAAATGAACTTGCAAAGGCACAACTGAAGCATGAACAAGATGTAAAATGACTCATTAGACACTGACATGATAATGAAAACCCTATGAATGATGATAGACTCAGCTGAATAGTGACATAGATTGGCATTTGGGCAACTTTAGAAGGAGTTAAAGCAAACCCTAGACCTAATGCCTAGTGACCAAATTTTGCTTGAAAACTTTTTGAAATGACAAAATTTGACCTTAACACTCTGAAACCACTTTGTAAGAGCATATTTGATCACTGGAGGAAGCCTGGAAAGACTGACACTAACAACAGGGATGCCCGAGTTCAAAGTAGAGCAAGAAGCTGTATGTCCGCGATGTACCGAAGGAAAGCTCAAAATAGGACCATTCCCCTCAAGCCATAGTAGGACCTTCGATATATTGCAGTTGGTTCACTTCGACATATCCGGTTTGATGCCTGAATTCTTTGGGAGGATATTTATATTACCTTACTTTTACAGATGATTATTCTCGCAAGACTTGGATATACTTCTTGAAAAAGAAGAATGAAGTGTTCTCCTGGTTTCGTCACTTCAAAGCCTTGATCGAGAATCAAACCGAAAAGAAGATCAAGATCTGAAGGACTGATAATGGGATTGAGTATGAATCCAATGAGTTCCATGACTTTTGCAAAGATGTTGGCATTAAGAGGGAGACTACAACACCATATACTCCCGAGCAGAATGGTGTGGTGGAAAGGAAGAATCGTACGATTGTGGAAGCTGTCCGTGTTATGCTCCATGATCAAAGGCTTCCTAAGTTTCTATGGGCCAAAGCTGTGAATATTGCCGTATATGTGCAAAACCAATGCCCTCATCAAGCATTGGGTTCTAAGACTCCCGAAGAAATGTTCACTGGTAAGAAACTTGACGTATCCCATTTTAGAATTTTTGGAAGTCTTGTATATTTTCATGTGCCGAAAGAGAAAAGGAATAAATTGGGTGCATCTGGAAAGAAATGAATCTTCGTGGGCCGTAGTGAAAATACTAAGGGCTATAGAATCTATGTGGCTGGTCAAAGGGAAGATGAGATTAGCCATAATGTCACCTCTGACGAAGATATGGCTCTTAGCAAAGTTGACAATCTTCCTATACATTGAAATTCGGAGAAGTTGACACCAGGAAACCAGAGGAAAAGGAAGATGAGACGATGCCCGATGTAGAAGAACCTATGGATCCTATTGATACCCCTCCGCAAGAACCTTCCTCTTCTAGGAAGAGGCCTTCATGGCTTAGGGAACACTTGATGATGCCGAAGGAAACACTGCACCTAGAGGGACTTTCCGAGCAAGCAAGAAGCCAACCAGGTATCAGGGATACTTGACCCCCATGAGCACGACCATTCAAAATGAGCCTTCATTGTTCGCCAAAGCTGTCAAGCATCAAGTATGGAAGGATGCTATGACTGAGGAATACGATTCCATCATGAAGAACGATATTTGGGATGTGGTTCCCAGACCCCAAGACAAAGCAGTTGTCACTTTGAAATGGCTTTACAAGATAAAACATGGAGCTGATGGAAGTGCTGAAAAGTATAAGGCTCACTTTATCGCTTCTGGCTTCTCTTAGAAGGAAGGTATAGACTATGATGAAATATTTGCACCTGTTGCCCGATATACCACCATCTGCTCGATCATAGCCCTTGCTGCTTCGCAAGGATGGAACCTACATCAGATGGATGTCAAGACCACATTCTTGCATGGTTCGATCAAAGAGGAAGTCTATGTGGAACAACCCGAAGGATTTGAGATTCATGATCGGGATTCTCACGTGTGTAGGTTGAAGAAAGCCCTCTATGGGCTGAAGCAAGCACCTCGAGCATGGCATGAGAACATCGATAGCTACTTGATAAAGTTGGGATTCACTAGGGGTGAAGCCGACCCTGACCTTTACTTTAAGTTTGAAGATGACAATCCTCTCATACTGGTGCTGTACGTTGACGACCTCTTTTTGACAGGTGCAGTCCCTCTTATTCACAAATGTAAGAGGGAATTGGCTTCTGAGTTTGAGATGAAGGACCTAGGACTGATACATTATTTCCTAGGACTAGAAGTCTGGCAGAAGCCAGGGGAGATTTTCCTATCTCAAGGAAAATATGTGGTGAAGATATTGGAGAGATTTGGTACGGTGGAATGCAAGCCCGTGACTACCCTGATAGAACTTGACTTCAAGAAGTTAAGCGGTAGTGTCGCTGGACCTGTTTTCCAAAATGCTACTGAGTATCTTCAACTCATCAGAGCATTGATGTTCTTGGTGAACTTCCATCCAGATATATGTTTTGCAGTCAATAGGTTGAGTCAACATATGGTTGAGCCTCACCACACACATTGGATTGGTGCCAAGAATCTGTTGAGATACCTTCGTGGCACAATCACTCATGGGTTGAAATACACTGCCGGAGATGTGGGATTACATGGATATGCCGATGCTGATTGGGCAGGCAGTGTGGTGGATCGAAAGAGCACTTCCGGGTGTTGTTTCTCTTTGGGATCTGCCTCGATATCCTGGATGAGCAGGAAGTAGAAGTCGGTGTCTTTGAGCACCACTGAGGCAGAGTACATTGCTGCGAGTATGGCCTCTTGTGAGGCGGTCTGGTTGTGGAAGCTCTTAAGTGAGCTGTTTGGATTTACATTGGATACTACTATGATCCTGTGTGACAACTAGAGCGGGATTCGTTTATCAGAGAATCTCGTATTTCATGATCGCTCCAAGCATATCGATATCAGGTACCACTATATCTGGGATATGGTGCAGCAGGGAGCAATAAGGCTCCAACATATCGGTACAGATGAGCAAGTCACCGACATTTTGACGAAGCCCTTGGAAAAGGTTAATTTCTTGACTTTCCGAGAACGACTTGGTCTCATGAAGAGACCCTTTTATGAGGCTATTGTATGATGCATGCATTAAGCTCTAAGAGCTCCGGGGGGCCTGGGGTACTTATTGGAGTGACATGCAACCATAGGGTGACTCACCCTCCCCTAGTGGTGCACTATGTACAGGGTGAAAGGTTCAACCTTTCCCTGTGATTCCCCATGGTGACTTAGGGACAGGATGATTAGTTCTCCTATCGAGGCATCCTACCCATGCAGTCTGGGACTCATGGGAAGTACCTCTCATCTGATCAATGAACAGGGAAATGGGGTTAGGGACCATAGTAGTACTATTGATGGACGCATCGTTGTATCTACCGTACTCCCTAGGCTACGATGACCTCCATTGATATGGGATTAGTGAGAGTGGTATGACACACTCTTTGGGATTGACTTCGGGTCAGTGGAGGATGGTATAATACATCCTCGATCATTTCTTCTTATTCATAGTTCAGCAGAGCAGAGCAGAGCTGAGCAGTGCAGGGCAGTGCATTTGATGGCAGAGATAGTACCGACGGCCACATGGATTAGCAGAGGGAGTTCTCCCTAGTTGAGAGGGAGTGTTAAAATTGACAACTAGGGCCAAACTCCATGTGGGTCATCTTATTTATGGCAACTGATATTTTTCCTTGAAGGATGGATCTAATGATCATCTAATTCCGACAAGTATTTATGAAGATATGAATTTATTTGTAATTACTTGGCAAATTGTCAAGGTCAGCCAGTAGCTAAGTGTGTGGCACACATGCCCAATATTTCTTATAAATATAAGTGAGATTGAGTCATTATCTCATCTCATATCATCTTGACTTCTTCTCTCTCATTCTCCTTACTTGATTGGCTTAACAAGGAGCAACTAACGTGGGAGAAGGACACAACAAGGAGGCAAGGAAGACGCAACAAGGAGGAGGACACAGGCTTGTTCTGCGTTGACTTTCGTTGACCTGGGTGTAGCAAGCAAGAGAGGACTACGTTGACCAGCGAGGGAGCCATTTTGACTGTGGCCTAGTGTGGGGAGTCTCCCTCAAGCAAACCACAATCTTGATCTACTGCCCGTGGACCTGATTTAATTCACAAAGTGACCAACGTAGGGCTGCCTAGACGTTGATCAGTTTTGACCATTTCTCTTGGGCTGTTTCGGGCTATCCTTCATTGTTGTTGAATGTTGAGTTGACTAAGGTTGACTCTAGGTTATTTGTGAACCATTTGATCCACTTTGCAAGTGTTGGTTAGGGCTTCTATTACTACTGTCATAAAAATTACAGATTTATACTATTGTACTATTTCTCTCTCTGCTGAACTATTGAAGATTAAAGAAGAATTGATCAAAGGGTTTCCCCGCATTGGGGTTTGTCCCTGGCTAGCCACCACATTTGGTGTCTCTTGTCTTGGCTTGTTTTCTGTCGATCTATTAATGTTCTATCAACATTTTACTTTATGCTTATGTGATTGCTAAACAATGGCTAATAAGAAGAAATTGAAGTAAACTGCACTAAGCATAGAACATTCATGCACTTTGCCCTCGCCATTGCATGCTCAAGCTTCTCACTTTTAGCTGGGTCGACTGCGATAGCCACGGTTCTAAAGGCAAAGTCCTTGATGCGATGTCGATCCAGCACTGCTAGGATTCTGGCCTTCCAGATGACAAAGTTGGAAGCCTCGTCCAACCTGTCCTGATCCCTCAGTTTGTTCACTACCATTTCTGCTCCTCTTCTGGACTTCCTTTGAGTTTCAACTTCCCTCCCAGAAATCTCCCTCTAAGCCTTGATTTCCCTGTTGGTAATCCTCCCGCCAAATGTCGAACTGCTTCTCTTCAATCCTCCTTGCAACTGCAACTAGGATCTGGATTTCTTAGCTAGAAATCCGTCAAGGTAGGGACCCCCCCTACATTTGTTCTGTCCCCTTAGGTACAGTTTTACGTCGACAGAAACAACACCTTACCAACTTCTCAATTACAATCTTCCTACAGCTCCCCAAGCCTCGACAACTGAAGAAACTGAGCCTTTCAGGCTCTGTGTAATCCCGACAATGTCATAATATGCTCCTCCTGGCCACAACGTCGATCCTCCCCGGCCGAGAAAGATTACCGAGGATTGTGTAGGTCTGATCTGCCCCTCTTTCCCTCTGTGCTAACCCTCCTCCTGGCTCGAAATGATGATGCAAGCCCTCTGCATCGGCTTTTGCTCTGGAACAACGCTGTCTTCTTTGGACAACTGCTACTCTTACAAATTCTTTTGATTTCTGTTGGTGCCTATAGTTCTCTAGTGTTATGCAATGCTTTGATACCACGTTGAAATTTCTAAGTCTGACATGTTAGAAATCCCTACTGCTTTATCTGGTTTATTTTCTCCTACTTGCTCTATTCATTAACAAGTTATTTATAAATATAAATACTGAAAATAATCACAAATGTAACTTTAACTCATTTGCAGATTAGCGATTGAAATAACTGAGACAAACACACTAGGGACACCGTTATTTTTAGATAATCGTCCCCAGAAAAACCTAATTCGGGAAAACTGGTGCAACAGATATGGGGTTTTTATTATTATGCAGTTTCTGAATACAACTAGGGTGCCAGAAATGGCTCACCCAACAGAGAATGCCCTCGGCAGTAGTACCTCTACTTGGAAATAGATATTTTGGCCAATGTTTTAAAACTCCGACTCCGACTCCGACTCGACCGAGCAATGACTCTGACTCCTACTCCGAAACGGTAATGACTCGGCCGACTCGTTTTCAATGACTCGGTCGTTGTAAAAAATACATTAAATATTTAGTTTTTTTATAAAAAACATAATTTTGAAGATTTTAAACATAATTTTAAAGATTTTCATTCATGTTTCCAAACACACAGCATTATAATATAGATGGAAGACAACATATGATCGAAGTAGGCTCATGAATCAATCCATTATATCAAAATGGTACCCAATGGCAATACACAGTGTGGACTGATATTTGAATAGGAGGTGTTTTTATGATCTGTTTGAGTTATTCATCTTTATAAATCGTTGGTTGTTATATACTGTGGTTGGAACACCAACATTTGGGCGCTATTAAACTGCTGTAAACCACTGCTTGAAAAATCGGAAGTACACAGTATACCTACAACCATGTGTATGTTTGAAAAAATGTTTAACTGAAAAGTTCATTAAAAAACAAAAAAGAACTCAGAAAATTGTGGTCTTTGGGAGGTTTTTCTTAGCTGGAATTTTATAGTGCCAGGGCTGATTTGAGTAGGTTTTCATTATTCCAAGTTCTGGAGCAGACTTATTGAAGGCCGAATTTATTATAAATTGGAAAATTCTTATTTGAAATCCCCAGTATATGTCAGAACGAAGTTCCTTACATTTCTGGGCGAGTTATTTGCTTGGTAGATATAGATTTTCGGCACGATAATTCCTTACTGATAGACTGAGGCCCGTAGGCAATTCTGGGTCGAATTCCCTTGTGGCAGAGAGATCCATATTGCTGGGATAAAGTCTGATTATTGGCAGACCTGAGCATCATCATCATTAATTCTGTATATGTTCAGCAAGACTGAATTTGGGTGTATTTATCAGTGATTGGCAGGCTAATATCATTGACACTATTGGCAAGGCATAGGCCTACAATTTCTGGGTATATACTTCATTGTTTTAGCAGATCAAGAACACATTTGAAAGGAGGTCGAGAACAATTATCTACTACAGTCTGGGTGCACCACCATCATAGACTTCTTTGTGTATTCTAGGGCTGAATTGATGACTGCCATTACTGAAGCAGATTTCTGAACAAAAAAACAAGTTAAAAACTCCGCTTTGCATCCGGTTTCCGTTGCCCAGCTACCCGACTGTTTTATTGTCGACTCGGTCCATTTCAGCTGAGTCAGCAATGACTTGGCTGAGTCATTGAGTGACTTGGCCGAGTCATTGCTGACTCGGCCGTCCGAACCGGGTTAGCCACCGTTTCGCTGCCCAGGCCTATGAAACGGACCAACTCGGTTGGGTTGGAGTTGACCCGGCCGTTTCTTAAAACACTGATTTCGGCTAGTCAATCACTGTATGAATGATCCTACAACAACAGTTGCAGCTCCTTAGTTGGACAACGAAAGTTGCTCCAAGCTTCTCTATTGCTTTACGTCACTCTGCGGGGACTACATCAGCTCTGCTGGCCTTTGTGCAGCGACTGAAGCCTCTATGTCAGCCTCTTGGCTGTCTGCGTCAGCTCTTAGACCCTTTGCATCACCCACGCTGGCCTCTTCAGCTTCTCCGTAGCTCCCAACTGCCTCTGCATCAACCTCTCTAGGCTCTGCGTTGTCTCTCTGGTACTCTCTGCCTCTCTTCTATGTATTCTCAGACTCATGCCGAACTGCCCCGTGCTGCAATAGATCACTAGCTCTATTCTCTCAGCGAAAACCTGCTCTAGAAAACCGAACTCACTGATCAATTTGGTGTATCTCGAATTGACCCTCAAGCCTCCTCTTATACTTTTCTTGTTGAGTCTTCAATGGCCGAGATTAAGTCCCTAATCAACGACTAAGATTAGATTTGGCTTGATCCATGTCATTTAGAACATTCTCACCCAGTTTTATATTAATAGCCATTAATATTTTAATTTTCCTAAGTTTAGACTTAAGAACCCCATTAAAAATATTAATTATTTTAATCTCTCCAACCGGGTGGAATTTCCCCAAACCATTTCTGGGTCTTGGAGATCTTATGTGCCTTAGCCTCTCCACCAATTTTCATGTCTAGATGACATCCAACGCAGTGTTGTTAAAAGCGCGTTTTAATCGTTTTTTTTCAAAAACGCGCGCTTTTTTCCCCATGGCGCTTAAAACGCGCGTTTTATACGAAAAAAGCGCGGAAATTTTTTTTGCCGCTTTTTAAAAAAAAAGCGCACTTTTTTGAAAAAAGCACGCTTTTTTTTTCTCGAAAAAAGCGCATTTTTTTTAGAAAAAAGCTTAGGATGCCTGGGCAGCGGGATTTTTGAAAAAAAATGAATATTTTTGTACCAAACAATTTTTTCCCGCTTTTTTTCCGCTTTTTTCCCGATTTTTCCGCTTTTTTCCGCTTCATTCCCCGCGCCGATTTAATCCTGCTCGCGCTTTTAACAACATTGATCCAACGCTACCACAAATCAACAGAGTCTGTTCAAAATGCTCACAACCTTGATGAAATTTTGTCCCAAATGTTTTAAGGATTTTCAAAACAAAGATTAATAGTTCATCCTTCTCGCGTTCCTTAAGACTGCCATCACAAAGGGTGAGTGAAATCCTCAAAACAAATCTGATTTTTCTACAAACAACCCTCAAAGTTAGCAGAAAAGTGCATAAGAAAAGGAAGTGTTATCTACAAGTAATATACAAAAGCTAAACCAAGGAATGAGATTAGGACTCTCTCCCTTCTTTAGCTAAGGAATGAGAGTAGGACTCTCTCCCTTTAGCTACTGACATGCCCTCAAATAGCAAATGAAACCGATATAAGCACAACCGTTTAAGTTGAATAATTTGAATGAAGAAGACTTGATTACATGCCCAAGCCAAGGAGCTTGCAAACACAAATCGAAGGATGAGACTTTAGGAGACAACAAATGTGGGCTCTTCCATGTGCATGCTCAAAAGTGGGATGGTTCCTCCAAAAATTTCCCCTCACGCTTGAGGGTTGATCCAAGAAATAATTTTTCTACACAACTTCAAATACACATTAGATCCATATGGGTTTAGCAAAATACAATGATAAAGACATTTTAGAGATTTGTTGGAAAATCAACTAAAACATTTCGTATCTAGAACAAATTTTCAAAACCAAATGCCAATGTAAGATTACTCTACTTTAACAAATCCTTAGAAGCATAGTGGAAATAATAAGCACAATAGCACAAGTAGAAAGATAAAGCACAATGATCAAGATATTACCATGCCCAAGAAGAACAACACTTCAAAAGTGAACCCCAAAGTCTTTTATTGCAAATATAATGTGAGTGTACAAAAGCACAAAGCTTCCCCAAGCACAAGAGTTCGTATCAAGATTGCATAATGAGAGCCAAAGGCTCGTTTAAATAGAACTATGGGAGAAAATCCTAATGAGAGATTGATGACAATTCCAAGGTAAGAGACATGCAAATCGAATCTCCTTGAGGCTCCATGCATTTCTTGAAGAGGAACAGGTTGAGGAGGATGTGGACATGTGGATCAGTGAAGTGGAGTGGTAGGAGACCACTTTCTACTTCACTCGAGTGAACTCAATCAAATCTCAACCAAACACTCAACTCAACTTTTGGAACTCGAGTTCACTTCTTTAATTCGTGGGATTTGTCCCTTGGAACTTGCGGTACCTCCTCTGGATGTTCGATTTGCACATGTGCTCCTCATTCTTGGCTTAGGTGGAGTCCACCTCATTTTAGAACATGACTTGAACTCATGGTGAATTTCCACTTTATTTTTCAACATCTTTGACTTGGAAAAAATCTTTATTTTCTCTCGTTTATTTAATTTCTTGCTATTTTATTGTCACATTTTCCCCTAGACTTAGGAAAAGTGGGTTTTGGGGGTTTATAATTTATTTTTACCCCTCAAAGTGTGTCTTAGTAGAAAGTTGAGGAGGAGAGGTCCAATTTTGACCACTCATACCCCCAACAAATTCTCTAAATATCACTTATTATAATTTACATACACAATTTATTAAATTGCCATCTCATGGGAAAAAAAAATAAATTAAAAGTTGATGCTTAGACCTAATCAAATTCTGCAAAAATTAACGAGTGATCTAACATGGTAATATACAATGACTGGAGACACTGGGAATCAATTAAGGCCTAGCTATCAAGCCACACTCTAACTTTGGGGGTCTATCTGAGAGAAAAAGTTCAATTAATTATTAAGTGCTGAAAAGTACCAATAATTAATGAAGTAAAAAAAACTCCCTAGAGTGAACTCACTTGATAACAAAGTCCTAAGCTACCTAGACCTATTACATGACTCTATTTCATCATGCTAGCATCACTTTACAATACCCTTGCAGGGCTTGTGGAATTTGAGTACAATAGAGAAGAAGAATGAGAAGAAAGAGCTTAAAAGCTCTGATGATACTAGAACTCTATAGGTACAAGAAGCCTCTGACATATCCTTGGGCATGGAGTCTTCAAGTATACTTAAATGGTCAACATGATGCAAAGGAGGTGGAGCCATGTAGCTACTACTTGAAGATCTCCATGAAGAACTAGTCGTTGATATACTGATGAAGATACGCTTAAGATCTTGTGCTTATGCCTTCCTAGTTGAAATGAAGCAAGGAATATTGTCTATGCTTTAGAGGGAGTAAGAAGTCTCCTTAAATGCTTGAGAAGGAGCAAGGATTTTTTCCCTTATCAAGAGGGAATGAGGATCTCCTTTCTGCATAAGAGGGAGTGATGTTAGACATCATATTTTCAATGTGTCATGCACTAGACTACGACTAATAGTTGTAAGTCTTGGTGAAGACGCTAGGAGGTGTTGAATTTTCTAAGTCTATCCGTTAGAAAATTAATCTGTATTATGTTGGTTTTTTTCTTCGACTTGTAAATTCTGAACAAGTTATTTAAAACATTTAAATACCGCTCACAACATCTATAGATCATCAATTGAAAGAAAACAAATACACAAGTGACACTATTATTTTTAGACAAATGTCCCTGGAAGAAGCTAATGTGGGAAAACCGGTGCAACTATTTTGAGGGTTTATTATTATGCAATATTTCCTTGAGTACAACTAGGTGCCTAACCGACTCACCCGACAGAGAAAAATACATGACAACAATACCTCTCTATTTAGAAACAGGTATTTAGAAGAAAAAACCCGTCCCACGAAACCTTCTCCAGCAACTCTGAAGCTCAGCGTTGGCCCTTCTTGCCTCTTTGTCAGCCCCAGGATCCTCTGTGTCAACCCTCTGAGGCACTGTGCAACCTCTGGGACCCTTTGCGTCACTCCTGCAACCTCTGCGTGGTTGACACAGTCCCTCTGGCCTTTGCGATGTCTCTGCTGGGTTCTGTGTGGCCTGAATTAGCTGTTGCCTCTTGCTCTATGGTTCTGCGCTAGTTTCTTGGCACTGTCTCTGCCTCTCTGCCCAATACTCACTGCCCCTCACTGTTGATCACTGATTTGACTTTGCTCAGCAACCCTGCTTTAGCAAAATGAATGACTGATTACTCTGGTGTATTCTCCAACTAACCCTCAAGCCTCTTCTTATACTTTTCTTGTTGGTCCTTCAACAATCAAGATTACATCTCTAGTCAAAGACTAAGATTAGATTTGGCTTGATCCATTACTTTTGGAACCTTCTAACCTAGTTTTATATTAATACCCATTAATTTTTATTTTTCCTAAGTTTAGACTTAGGGACTCCATTAAAAATATTAATTATTTTAATATGTCCCTTATTGGGTACAATCTGTCCAAACCATTTCTGGGTCTTGGAGATCTCATGTGCTTTAGCCTTGTTGTCGCGCAGATTGGCACGACAACGCTCAGACCGGGGGCTGTCACTCTGATCCCCGATCCCTCCGTTTAAGCCTGTCTCCCGCGGCTAAGGGGGGTGGTCCCTATGAGATAATGAAGACCAACTGGCAAACAGTTGGTTGGAAGACACGAGACACGATAAGATAAGCACTAGATGAATTTGATTTTAGCAGACCAGTGCCTTAAGAGATTGTTATTAAATCGATTGCTTGTTAAATGATTATAGAAAAATGAAACGTGAACAACAATCATTTGTCATCAGCTAGATCACAGTGCTCTTTGAATGACCCAAATGATATCCAGCAACTGAAGATTTAAAAAAGGATGAATGCTTCAAACCACCACGAGTTATAAAACATTAACTAGATATCATATTCGTATCTCGACTTGAAACTTCAGATCTCAGCGTGAAAGATATAACATGAAAACAACTGAATCTGGCAACAAAAATAATTTTCCCACAAAAATGTTTATGCCCTTTCAGACAAAGATTAAATATAAAACAGAATTTAAAATTTAATCTAAGACCCTGAAGGAAAATTATTTATTTAAATTTTTTTATATTATATTTTTCATGATGAAGACAAAGGCTTTCAAATGAAAGAAGAAAATATGCGATAATTTTTCAAGATAGAAAATAAGCTAAAGGCTCAAGAAACTCCCTCTTGAGTGAATCTTTTGATGTCTTATGAGATTGTTGGTTTGAACAACTTGTGGGACCTTTGATACCCTTGGAGGTGACTGTTCCAACCGAAGAAGTCCTCACACTCCAATAGCGCTGGCAACCTATCCCTTGAAAATAGAGAAAACACTTGCAAACCAATTGTTAGTGCAAAAGAGACTTGGCATATAGAGACCAAGTTGAGCTTGTCATTCAAACGAGAATGGACAAGCTACAACAAGTGTACAAAATATACCAAGCCCAGAGGAGATTTGAGATCACTGCAAATCTCTCCTCCCTAGACAATAGTGCCCTCAGGAAAATGCACAAAGGAAAACAACTAGATAGCAAATATGAAATCAAATGAATATCAAACGACACAGGTATACCTCATCAACCAAAGCATGCGCCACAAAAGAAGCCAGTAACCCCAAAGACTTTTATTTATTCATATGAAAGGTAAGTACACAATCCAGCAGAGCTTCCGCAAGCCCAATAGCTCGTTCTATATCCTACAATAAGAGCTCAAGGCTCATATAAATAAGAAAATGGGAAATGATCCCAAGGAAAATTCCAATGACAAGTGGCACAATGGTGAAGATCCCAATGAAAAAATGAAATGACAATTGGCTGATATGACTGTCCATGTGTGAAGATAACTGCTGTAGGATAAACATGTGGCTGCCTTTGAACTGATGATTAACTTGCTGAGCTGCCAACGTTGATTGCTGTAGATGAACATGTGTTAACTGCTGTTCTAACTGCCTGAGATATCAACGTTAAACTGCTGAGTTAACTATGCGTGTAATTGCTGAGTCGCTGAGCGTGACCGCTGTTTGAATTGCTGAGTTAAACTGCCGTTGGAATCCACGTACGGACTGCTGTACGATTGGGATGAGTAATACGTTTAAACTGCCAGCGTGTAACTTTGAGTGGGCCAGCGTTAAATTGCCCACGTATTTGCTGATCTTTGCTGCGTAGACTGCTGTTGACCCACTTTAAACTGCTGCCACGTTAATTGTTTGACTGCCCATGCCTGCGTATTTAAATCACTGCCCACGCGTAATACGCTGAGGCACGTAACTATGCTGCTGAGTTATGCGTACGGAATTGGGCCAGCGTTGAAGTTTGATTTTGGCATGTGCATAATTACGTATACCAACCTTATAACCTTTTACTTACTCAACCTTATAATTAAATCAAAGTTAAAACTTCAAAAATTCGATTTGCCTTATGAACTCAACGCTGGCCCATTGACTTTGACTTTTGACTTGCTTTGACTTTGACTTTCTGTTGAAACTTTGACTTGAGGTGAAACTTTATGTGGTGGGCCCCACATTGCTTGCCACATCACCCTTGATCCTCTGCTTGACTTCCATGTCAAAATTTGACTTATTTTGACTTTGGAAAAATTTGTAAATTTTTCCAATTATTTATTTTTTTGAATTTCTTCTTCATTTTTGCCACTGTCACTTGAAAAATCGCCTTTTGAGGGACTCTGAGTCATTTTTTGACGCCCAAAGTAGGCTCTAGGAGAATGCTGGGCCTCTGAGGATGAATTTTGACTGGTCATACGCCCCAGGCATCTCCTAATGCCACTTATTTATGCCTTTATACAAAAAATAATTAAAAAATTCCGTTTTGCGGGAAATTTTTAACTATTAAAAAATCCTACCTAGACCTAGCCAAATTCCACGAAACTTTACGTGTGAT